>OX442371.1:265400-405400 GCA_949357725.1 Hyperoplus immaculatus
TAAAATTTAGGAAAAAGCTATATATAAGAATAAAAAAACGCCAATATTAATCGTTTGGCAGCCCTTATTATATTATTTAATACTCTGACAAAATGAAAATAATATTCAAACTAAATTGCAAATTAAAATATGAATTGTTTGACAGCCTTAAAGGGGCACTGTGTAATATGACATCATCAAGAAAGTTCTAGAATGCAACGCCCCCTGGGTAACCCCACCCCTTTAGAATAATAACAGAAGCTACAGTGGCCTTCAAGGACAAGAACAATTCTAAATTTTAAACAATACACCTGATGACATTCCAACCAACATGGATGCCTCCATAAGACTTGCCTGCTCAATGTACAAAATGTAATATTAATATTTGTAATTCTCTGCTCAGGAGGATAATTCAGATTACTGGCAGAGGTGATTTTACACCAATGAGGACATATTCATGAATGAGGATAGTGATTTTAGCAAATAAATTACTTAAAATGTTACCTTTAACTATATTATTTTAAACTAATTATTTACAGTATTATATTATATATTTAATTGATACACACACACTTATACACATACACAGACACACACACAAAGAGAGTTTAATATAAAAAACTGTATAATTCCATATGATGTGTAACCTACAGTGTGCATGAGCGGTCCCAATGCCACGGCACTGTCCACACAACGACCTGTCACCACGATGTCAGCCCCGAGATCTAGACAACGACGGATTGGAAGAGCACTAGAGAGAGAGAGAGAGGGGGAGAGAGAGGGAGGGAGGGAGAGAGAGAGAGAGGGAGGGAGGGAGAGAGGGAGGAAGGGAGGGAGAGAGGGAGAGAGAGAGAGAGGGAGAGAGAGAGGGAGAGAGAGAGAGAGGGAGGGAGGGGGAGAGAGAGAGAGGGAGGGAGGGAGGGAGAGCGAGAGAGGGAGGGAGGGAGGGAGAGAGAGAGGAAGGGAGGGAGAGAGAGAGAGAGAGAGGGAGAGAGAGAGAGAGAGAGAGAGAGAGGGAGGGAGAGAGAGACAGAGAAAGACAGACAGAGAAAGACAGACAGACAGACAGACAGAGACAAATACACACAGTCAAATAACTTTTTTTTCTTTTTTGCACTGAAAAATATATATAGAAAAAATGTGTAGGATGTCTGTCTGTCTGTCTGTCTGTCTGTCTGTCTGTGTGTGTGTCTGTCTGTCTGTCTGTCTGTCTGTCTGTGTGTGTGTCTGTGTGTGTGTCTGTCTGTCTGTCTGTGTGTGTGTGTGTGTCTGTGTGTGTCTGTCTGTGTGTCTGTCTGTCTGTCTGTCTGTCTGTGTGTGTTTTTACCCGAGGTAAGCGTTCATACTGTGGAGAGTTTTAGGTAAAGACTGTCTGCTGCTGCCGTCGGCCATCTTAACTTCTGACAGACTGGATCTCTATGGAAACGAAGAGATTATTAATTTATGTATTTTTTGTAATCTTTATTGATCATGTTACAAATAATACAAACAAAACAAAACGAATGAAAAAAAGAAATGAATGGGATCCTCAGGTTACTAAGCAACAAATACATAACTCAAATAATATAGTTCATGGGGGCGTCCTTAGCTCAGTTGGTAGGGCGCCCCCCCCCCCCCCCCCATGGGCCCTTAGCTCAGTTGGTAAGGCGCCCCCCCCCCCCCCATGGGCCTCGGCCAGCAGCAGACCCGGGTTGGATTCCAGCCCGCGGTCGTTCCCTGCATGTCACTCCCCTCTCTGTCTCTACACTATCAGTAAAGCATAAAAATCCCAAAAAAAAATATCTTGAAAAAAAAATAAAAATAATAATCATTCATGTTCCAAAAGGACAGGAAGAAGTTAAAAGTTTCTGGTCCTACCCCCTCGTATTAAAGGGACACTGTGTAACATTTTAAGTAATTCATTAGATAAAATCAATATCCTCATTCATAAATATGTCCTCACTGGTGTAAAATCACCTCTGCCAATAATCTGAATTATCTTCCTGAGCGGAGAATTACAAATATTATTATTAAATTTTTTACATTGAGAGGCTAAGTCGTATGGAGGCATCCATGTTTTTGGAACGTCATCAGGTGCATTGTTTAAAATTTAGAATTGTTCTTGTCCTTGAAGGCCACTGTAGCTTCTGTTATTATTCTTAAGGGGTGGGGTTAGCCAGGGAGCGTTGTATTCTAGAACTTTGTAGATGATGTCATATTACACACTGCCCCTTTAATATAAGGCAGGCAAAAAAACTGTTTTTTCAAGCACTGGTCAATTTTGTAAAAAAAAAAGTTTCATTACTCTGAACCAAACATCCCAACTTTCTAAAGCACTTACATCAACTAAACTTTCCATAATCATTCTCAGCACTATTCTGAAGGTTAGTACAGAAGGATTTGTTCATATTATATGTTGTTCATTGTCTGATTTATGAGACATTTTCTTCTTAAAATCATGCAAAAGAATGCATTTCTAAGACCTGTACATAGTATTATTTTGCTTGTATATTGAAAAGAGGCCGTATCCAAAATCTACGCATAATTACTTCGATATTTACAAATTTGCATATTTTTTATGAACGTTCTGAAAAAATAATTGCAATTCAAAAACGTTACTGTTAACTAAACTAGGGCATTGATGATGTAATATGTTGTTGCTATGGTTTCCTTACATGTGCCATGAGGTCGTCCCCGGTCACCACGGCGACCTTCAGGTCCAAACCGGCCTTCTTAATGACTTCCTGTAGCGCCGCGGCACAAGCCAGCGGGTTCACTCCGCCCGCGTTACTGACGACACGGATACCTGCAACCAAGAGAGAGGGTCAATGTGATTAGGTCTCACTGTTTCATTTTGTTTTGTTTAATTCATGATAATCAATAACATCTAATGTGTAAATAGGTAATTAGTCTCAACCATATCATTGTATATAATAATATAGACATCTGTATGTATTGTTATATCTACAAACTGTTCTGAATGTTCTCTTTAATATTTGTAATATTGTAATGCTTTGGCAACACTGTTTGTACCACAAATGTCATGCCAATAAAGCTTTTTGAATTGAATTAAATTGATTATTATAAATGTATTCCTGTTGTTTAAAGAGCTATTTCAGCGGTGGGAATATGAAGGTGTATTGAACTCTGAGATCCTATGGAGTATAAATTTGCAAACATTTTAGAAATCGGTTCATCCTAGCCTGAGAAAAAGGCAGAAAGAGTGTTTTATGGTCTCACTGTCTAACCCTACATTTTCCCATGTGTGACATCACACATGGTAAAATGTAGGATTAGGATTAACAGGACAGCTGGGCCAAGGGAAGACTAAGGGAAGACTGAGGGAAGAAAAACCTCATTCATTATATTATAATAGTGATTTTATAATGATAGAACACCGGTTCTGTATGGGTGAAGTATTCCTTTAACTGTTGTTGTTCCGCGCCAATGAAGAAATTAACAAAATAAAATAAAAGTGTTTTTAATGTTTTAATGAGAATATTCACTCACCTTTTCTCTTGATGTCGTTGATAAACGGCGCGATCGCGACTTGGACGAAATCTGGAGCGTAACCCATATTCTACAGGAGAGAGAAATATATGATATGGTATACAGGTGAAACTAATTAAATTAGAATATCATGGAAAATTAATTGCAATTGAGGCAAGAATTCATGCTAAAGGGGCCCAAACCAAGTACTGAGTACATATGGATGATTATACTTTATAGAGGGCCGACATTTCTGTATTGAAAATCCCTTCTTTATTGATTTCATGTAATATTCAAATTTTCTGAGATTTTGAATTTGGGGTTTTCATAAGCTGTTATAGCCATAATAATCAAAATTATAACAAATAAAGGCTTGAGATATCTCACTTTGCATGTAATGAGTCTATATAATATATTATTTTCACCTTTTAAGTTGAATTACTGAAATAAATGAACTTTTGCACGATATTCTAATTTTTCGAGTTTCACATGTATATTTATTTCATACAGCCCCGGAAAAAATTAAGAGACCAGTCTGGATTTTTCTTCAATCTTCATCTCTACATTACTTACTGAAAA
The DNA here is from genome assembly GCA_949357725.1 of Hyperoplus immaculatus. Lineage (NCBI taxonomy): Eukaryota > Metazoa > Chordata > Actinopteri > Uranoscopiformes > Ammodytidae > Hyperoplus > Hyperoplus immaculatus. The sequence goes on from OX442371.1 coordinate 269,427, forward strand.
TGCTCTTAATGACAATATTTGTATTGTGAATTTGGTAGAAATGTTGTCAGTAGTTTATAGTATAAAACCAAAATGTTCATTCTACTCAAACATGTGCCTATAAATAGTAAAACGAGAGACACTGAACATTTGGAGTGGTCTCTTCATTTTTTTCCAGAGCTGTATTATACTTTTCACAGAACTCAAAAACACTTTCAAATGTATAACAGATCTTCTCAAAAGCTTGAAGACATTTGTCAAGATTTTTTTTTTTGAAAAAGTTAAAACATACACGTAATTTTTTTTCTTTTTGCCTCCTACAGAGGGAGAAAGATACTGAGAAGCATCTATTATGATGGCAGCTATTAAAGAGACACTCTGGCGCCCCCTTCAGGCTGACTGCAGTATTACACCTCCAGAGTTTATGATAAGACAGTGAAATCATACACTTTAGTTTTTACGGTTTTGTCTGCTACGTATTTTTGTATCTTGTTTGAAAAATAAAGAGTTAAACATTTTTTTTTAAATTATACACTATGAACAAAGTACAGGGACGTTCAGGTGCGCACTGGATTATGGGTCAGAATCGCTCAAATAGGATGCTGTTTTCAACACCAAAAATCTCAGGCGGATGTAGTAGAACATCCGGGTCTTTCTATCCATCCTAAATCCGACCAGAAGAATCAGGACATCCTAAATCTTTTTATCTACCAAACTACATAGTAGAAAGTATGAGGATTGGAACGCAGGGAGAGTGTATGTAGAAAAGGGCCCCACTGTAGCTAGCAACATGCCCATTTACAGAGCCTAGGCAGTGTATTATATAATAAACCCCTGGATTCTATGAACAGTGGCCAAATACTTTTAGCAACATATAGTGAACATTTCTGTGCAATAATAGCGCAACAGATTCAGGTGAAAGGTCAGATTGTATTTCATGTAGTTTCCATGTTGAGCCTCTAGGAGGCAGTGCAGGTCTGATAGTAGCATGGCCCATGCACACAACACACATTCAGAGAAATCTGACTTTTTTTTCATTACATTTTTTTATACATTATTGTATTGTGCAAAAATAGGTTATCTTCTTAGTTCTTACTACGTTATTGTTCAAATTTTACAGCATCCTACAATATTTTATATACTTGCAGTATACTTACTCTGTGCAGAAAATAAAAGAGAAAGAAATATATATAATTATATTATAAAGAGAAGAACAAAGTATATAGATAGCCTACATAAAGGGTGGGCGGGGGGAATGTCCTTTCAGTTAGGTACTCTACTGTGGCATATTCCGTACATATACTGTATATAGATACCCAAACTGACATTTTTCATTTTTGAGTAATTTGTATAAACACTTTATTGAAGGTGCAACAATAGGTTTTTTTTCTTTTTTTTTTTAACCTTTATTTATACAGGTATATCCCATTGAGTCCGAAGACTCTTTTGCAAGGGAGACCTGTTCCCATTTACACGTTACCATTCACACACACATTCATACACCGATAGCAGGCTAACTATCGACATTCACACGAGGCAAGCTGGGTGAAGTGTCTTGCCCAAGGACACAACAACTATGACACAGGTGGCAGGGCGGGGATCGAACCTCCAACCCTTTGATCATCGGCCAACCCGCTCTACCAACTGAGCCACAGTCGAGGTGAGGTTATTATCTTATAATTTGATTGATTTGATTTTACATTTGCAGCATCCTACAATTGTTTTAATATATATTTTTTGTGCAGAAGAAGAATATACATTAAAAAAAAATATGAAAACCCGACATTTTTAGATCAGTTTTTCCAGAGTTGTATATATAATTATATTATAAAGAGAAGAAGAAAAAAGTATATAGATAGCCTACATAAAAGGGGGGGGGGAAATTTCCTTAAAAAAATGTATGCTTTTGAAACCCGACATTTTTGTAGTTTTTTGATGTATTGTTTTGTAGTTCTACTCACAGGCATCTTGGTCTTGGCGGCGGTGAGCAGAGACATGGTGATCTCACTGAGGTAATCAAACACCAGGAAGTCCAGATTCCCATTGAAGATCAACTGAGGAACTGAGAGAGAGAGAGAGAGAGACACAAACAGAGAGAGCGAGAGACACAGAGAGAGAGAAAGAGAGAGAGAGAGAGAGAGACACACACAGAGAGAGCGAGAGACACACACAGAAAGAGAGAGAGAGAGAGAGACATACACACAGAGAGAGAGAGAGAGACAGAGAGAGACACACACAGAGAGCGAGAGACATACAGAGAGAGAGAGAGAGAGAGAGACACACAAACAGAGAGAGTGAGAGACATACAGAGAGAGAGAGAGAGACAGAGAGAGACAGAGAGAGACACACACAGAGAGCGAGAGACATACAGAGAGAGAGAGAGAGAGACATACACACAGAGAGGGAGAGAGACAGAGAGAGAGAGACACACACACACACACACACAAGCAGACAGACAGACACAAAAACAGACACAGACACAAACACACACTCACACAGAAAGAGAGAAAGAGAGAGAGAGAGAGAGAGAGAGAGAGAGAGAAAGAGAGACACACACGCACACAGAGAGAGGGTTAGAAAAAATAAAGAGTAGGAGATTTGGAACGCAGGGCAAGTCAGCTTCAACATATATTTTACAGTTACACATGTTTGTCCAGAGACGGGGGAGAGGGGGTGTGGGGGGGGGGGGCTTAATCTGGTTTAGGGGCCCGAAAGTCTAAGACCACTCCTGCTGTTTATTTTGTCCCTTACACACATTTTGGTTGTACAAGGTTTAAAAGCTGCTTCTTGTGCATGGACATCACAGTGAATTTTAAATTATTTTTTTATATATACAGTCAAGCCCGAAATTATTCATACCCCTGGCAAAAAAAGGGGCACTGTGTAATATGACATCATCAAGAAAGTTCTAGAATGCAACGCTCCCTGGGTAACCCCAACCCTTTAGAATAATAACAGAAGCTACAGTGGCCTTCAAGGACAAGAACAATTCTAAATTTTAAACAATGCACCTGATGACATTCCAACCAACATGGATTCCTCCATAAGACTTGCCTGCTCAATGTACAAAATGTAATATTAATATTTATAATTCTCCGCTCAGGAGGATAATTCAGATTATTGGCAGAGGTGATTTTACACCAATGAGGACATATTTATGAATGAGGATATTGATTTTAGCTAATAAATTACTTAAAATGTTACACAGTGTCCCTTTAAGAGTTACTTTTATGAAACCAGCAAGCTTTTTTCTTTAATGGAAAGGACACAGGCTTCTCCCAGAAGATATTAAGACGATGTACAAGAGGCATTTTCTGCTTTGACTGTATGTATATTGTATTTCATAGTTTTCAAAGGCCAAACGTCATTGTATTCACTGGTTTGTTAAAAGGTGCACCGAGGAACTTTTAGTTGTTGATAATTCTAGCGCCCCCCTTTGGACGATAGCGGTAGTGTTTTTACCACGCCAGCTGTTGTTCCTGGGTGAGCGTATACCCATGACAAAGACATTAAGAAAAAACTATATAAAAATAGCATTCTTTGCACTGATGGTCTGGTTTGCTGTTACATGTAATTTATGATCATCAGAGGAAAAATGAGACGGTTTCAGAAATATTTAAAAGTTCCTCGTAGCAGCTTTAAACATATTACATAGCTCATTACAGCTGAAAAAAGGTTTACGATATAAAAATGTCTCTTTGGGCGAACACAAAAGGTTTGCATTCATTACAGAGTTGTTCTTCTTCTGCAAGTCAGGTTGTAGTCTAGAGATGGAGGGAGTTATGGCAGTGTGACATATGAAATATAGCTTCTAAAAATACACACACAGCTGTCAGAGGCATTTCAAATCAATTAATCCTTTCCCCCAACACCTGTCTGTCTGTCTGTCTGTCTGTCTGTAGGCTATGTTTGTCTGTCTGTCTGTCTGACTCTCTGTCTGTCTGTCTGTCTGTCTGTCTGTCCATTACTTTAGTTCAGACTGAAGTACATTGTATATCCTGTCTTACCTGAGGATGTCATATGCAGTCTGCCAAAAATACATGCAAGGAACATAGTTTGTAAAGTTTTTGAAGATAGCTGCAATATGTTCTATAGTAAAAAGAAAAAGTATGCGATTTGGAACGCAGACTTAGTTAAATACACAAACACACACACACACACACACAGCTGTTATAGGCATTTTAAAAACACCTCTCTGTCTGTCTGTCTGTGTGCCTGTCTGTCTGTCTGTCTGTCTTACCTGACGTCGGCGTGTCGCCCCAGAACCCAGACGCACATCCTATCCGTACGGGTTCCTTCCCTGCAGGGCTGGAGGAGAAATCTCTTCTGTATTCTCTCTGTTTGTTTACGTACGTCGTCGAACTTAAACTCCTCGACGTAATGACGTAAAGTTCTGCACTCCGAACGCGAGACAGCCGCCGCGCCAAATGTGGAAAGTTAGACATTATGGGGAAAACAATTGACTAATGCTATTTTTCTCCGCAAACAGAGTCAAGTGAACTCTTGATAAGTTCAAGGTACAGCTGTGGTGCAAGCGTTAGAACAGTCCGACTGGAAACACAACACAAAAAGGTTCCGACCCTATTTTTCTGTCCTCTGTCTCACACGACCGTAAAAACGGGTAGAGAATAGAAACTATGGAGGGTGAAAAGTGCCAAAACGAAATAAACATATATATATATATTTTTTTTACATTTATATAATTATTCAAATATGTATATACATAAATAACCAACTAATTAAATTATTTAAAAAACGGATAAATATATAATATTCTGATCAAAAATTAAAATAAGTAAATAATTATATATTTAAACATTTGATACATTTATATTGATATAATTAAATGCAGAAAAAATAAATAAATACATAATGGTTGTGAAGGTATGGCATGTATTTGTACTGATGGTTGTTTTTTGTGTTAGTTGAATGTGACTTTTTGTGTGTGTGTGTGTGTGTGTGTGTGTGTGTGTGTGTGTGTGTGTGTGTGTGTGTGTGTGTGTGTGTGTGCATGTGTGTGTGTGTGCGTGTGTGTGCGTGTGTGTGTGTGTGCGTGTGTGTGTGTGTGTGCGTGTGTGTGTGTGTGTGTGCGTGTGTGTGTGTGTGCGTGTGTGTGTGTGTGCGTGTGTGTGTGTGTGTGTGTGTGTGTGTGTGTGTGTGTGTGTGTGTGTGTGTGTGTGTGTGTGAGTGAGAGAGAGCAGGGTTGCGGTCTTATTTGCAAAAGTAATTCACACTTGAATATCAGTCCCCTTCACTTGTCATGTGAGCTGCCTGGTCTGTACAGAGATTACACAATGAAAACACAGAGTAAATTATCCTGACATTTATTCCTTTATTGAAATACAGTAATAAATCAAATCAAATATTTTTTATTCGTATACAGCCCAATATCACAAATAGACATTTTCCTCAGTGGGCTTTACATTCCATACAATATGACACCCTCTGCCCTTAGACCCTTAGCTCGGCTGAGAAAAAACTCCCTGTAAAAAACCCTTTACCGGGATTAAAAAAAATAAATTAAAAAATCTCAGGGAGAGTTGACAAAGTAAGGGATCCCTCTCCCAGGACGGACATGCTGCAACAGATGTCATAAGTAGAGGAAATTCACAATAATATCGGCCTACTACATTAAACTATAATAAAATACAAATTAAATTTCAATTTAACTGATAAATGCACACGTAAATTCATAATCTCACACATTTTAAATCTTTCCTAAACACTGAAATGAATCAACAATATTTGAAAAAAAGTCTAAAAAAAACAGGGCACTCGTGGTGTTGTGGTTTGAGCACCCCCATATAGGCTCAGTCATCAGAAGCAGCAGACCACAGGTTTGAATCATCTTTGCCCTATGTGAACTGTCTCTTCAAAGCTGTCTAATAAAGCATAATAAAATGCCACAAATAAACTTAAAAAAAAAAGTCTAAAACACATCTACATTTACATCCGAGCCGACTGGAGCAATGGTTGGACTGCGGTTCATTTAATAAATCCATTAAGATGAACATTTGAAAAGATTCAAATCACAACCAGGTGTGTATTCAAATCAAAGCCTGTCCTTTAGCCCAGCACACCTGTGTGTCTGTGTGCTCACGGCTGTGACTGGACCACACCTGTGTGTCTGTGTGCTCATGGCTGTGACTGGATCACACCTGTGTGTCTGTGTGCTCATGGCTGTGACTGGATCACACCTGTGTGTCTGTGTGCTCATGGCTGTGACTGGATCACATGTCACACCAGATTCTGACAGAACTGAAATATGTTGTTATCCAAAACAATCTAAGATTTCTTCAGTCAGATAGTGAATGCTGAGGTCATGAAATGGAATCAAATATGTGATTAGTTTTGGTGTTATCATGGGGCCGGCCTCTATGGATGGTTTCTTTACCGACTTGTCCACCACTTTGGTTCACTCTGAATTAAAGTTTTTTTTTCTAATCATTGAAATATATGTCCATTTTATGCAGATTACATGATTTTTTCTGCCACAAATGAAAATTGGACTCCTTTATATAGACTTCTGTAGCGCTTTTCCCCCCTTTTTCACAGACCTAAAGCGCTTAACATTGTTTTGTACATATTCACCCATTCACACACACATTCATACACCAATAGCAGCAGCAGCTACCACGCAGGGTGCAAGCTAACTATCAGGAGACATTTAGGGTTCAGTGTCTCTTTGCCCAGGGACACTTGGACATGTGGCGGGGAGACGGGGGATCCAACCACCGACCCTGTAACCCAGTGGACGACACACGCCCTACACACTTCACCACAGACGCCCCGACCCCTGATTCCACTCTAACCCCGGGCTCATACTCATCATGAGGATTTCTAGATATTATTGTGTTGTATTATATATATAAATTATGCGGTTAATTCAAAACACAAATAAAACCAACTACGTGATATCCATATATGCTGTTGGTAAAACTTAAAATGAATCAAATCAGTTATATGTATATAGCCCCATATTGCAAGTAGACATTTGCCTTTCTCCGGAGCTTCAGATTAATTTCTCTCTTTCAGATCAGTCTGAACTTTCTCCAATATCTATGGGGAGGAGTCGCTCAGAAAACGCCATAGTCCCTTATAGTGGAAGGCAGCCCCTGATTGGTTCATGTAGTCGTCAATCTAGCCTCCAGTCAGACCGGACCCTCCCCACTTTATGTCTGTCTGTTGACGATTACATGAGCCAATCAGAAGCTGCCTTCCACTATAAGGGATGAACGTTAGGTCGGAACGCCTTATTGTCCCAGTAGTACGGAACTTAGAGAAATGCCAGAAAGATCTTTGTAGAAAAAACTAATATGAAGCTCAAGAGATCAGGCTGTTCACACCAAGCTACACACAACACTACCACAACATTTTTGGGGATTATTTCTACACGTGTAATCGTGGCTTTTGTCTATGATAGGATAGTCTCAGATGTATTCCTGCCCTCACCCTGATTCATTGTTTCGTTTACAGCACTGTAACTTTCCTGCACGGTGTAGAAAGAGCAGAGGTATCACCAAACTACTCGTCAGATCGAACCATATTGCTGTCCACATCAACGGACATGAGGAACTCTGCTCACTCACAATTGGCACCACAATGAGAATAATTGTCGACCCTAACCTTAACAAAAGCACTGCCATTATCGCCATGATGGTGTTGAAAGCCCTCTGCTTGGTCTGGTCAACCCTCTTCCCCTTCCCACCCACTTCCCCCGGCCCTGGACGCTTCAGAACGCAGAGAACAGAAATGCTGCAGAAAGAGATGACAATTAAGTACAACACCATTATACTGACAGTCATGATGCCTTGCACCTGAAAGGTGGTATGAAAGAACACAGGGATCCATCCAAACAAACACAGCCAAACACATCCTACGATGATGTGTCTGATCTTGACCCCGCGACCTTGTCTCAGACCCAGATAGGTGACCGGGTGAACAACAGCCACGTAGCGCTCCACACAGGTCAGGAGGTGGAACAGATTCTGTCCCAAGTAGGAGCCGCTTCCGATAACAATCCCGACATTCACCAGCTCTGGGAGATTGACGTAGGCGCCACATAAAAACATAGCGATACCAAACATTGCAACAAGCTGATTGGCGACGGAGTGGTAGGTGAAGACATCAGAGTGGCTTGTTGTAGCTGTGGTGATGGAGCGCTGTTGCCACCATTGTTGGAAACCGAGGTAGAGGATGTAGATGAAGACTGGGAGGCAGGAGATGTAGTTGATGGAGAAAGTAGAAAAGACAATGACCATCGCCGTGGACCTGAAACAGTTGGATAGGAGCGGAGGGGCTGAGGAGTTGGTGGAGAGGTGAGGGGGAAGAGGGGATATGTCATCAAGGGAAGAGGAGATGACTGAAGTGTTTACATCCATGTTTGCCTGGAGAGGAGAAGGAAAGGCACAGTGAACAAACAGGGTCGTTGAAGAGAAAGGAATAGAGAAATAAGGTTCAAATAAAATGTTTTCACATGGGAAGATTACCACAAGTATGTGTCAGTGGTTTAGCAACCCTACCATCCTGTGGTAGGATGGCCTAGAGGAGAAGAGGGACAGACCAGTAACCATGAGGTCTCTGGTTGGATCCCAGGCACCGGACAGGAGGGTGTTAGTAGTAAAACTAGTGGTGGCTGCTCATACATCTACAATGCCCAAATAACTGGTTCCCGGCTGGGAAGATACCAAACACAGCAATCTTAAAATTTTTGTATGTGCCCTCTGTGTCATGGTTGACAGAACTTTGAGGAATTTGGGGAAAACACCTGTATTCACCTATGTATTTGTTCATACAATATGTATTTAGGTTGATGCCACCTCAATCAAACTTTTACATTACCATAATGACATCCCATGTATTTCTTTTCAGCTTTCAAAAAAATTGTTATGAATGTTTGAATTACCCATAGCAGAAATACTATATATTTTAAATCCATTTTTACGTTTATCATGTTGTTCTTGGTCCAATATGATCATTTATTATGTCAAAAATAACTATCAGGTCATATAGGTGAGGGTGTGCTGAACAAACAGATACCAAACTTTGGCATGATGAACATTTCTTACTGTAGTTTAGTAAGGATTAATCAAAAGTATAAAAACGGACAAAATAGCCCCTGGGCTCAGAGGGTTAAAATATGTTCAGAACTGGATGTTGCTGCTTAATAATGCCTCATCCCCTATAGGTTTTTATCAGACGTTTAAAATTCACCATGTCCAGACAAAGCCCCAGAATATGATCTGATACAACCATTGAATTCATGGTTTCCAGTGTGATTGCATTATACTGCTTATTGGATTTATCATTTAATAAATTAAAAATCATTTAATAAATACAAAATATAAAAAAAAATATACATTTAAGCCTGAATAGGATATTTGTCTGAGCTGTTCCTGTGTTTGTAGTTTTTCCAGTGTGTCCATTTTCTAATTTCTAGTTTTTAAAAGTCCTTTTCTTCTAAGAAAAGACAGCCCATCCACTTCAGTACCGGCCCACTCAAAATACAATTTCTGCATACTCCAGTGGTATGTATAAAACACAACAATAACAATTAAAAAAATCACCTCGGAGACAAAGTTACTATAAAAAATCCTTTCTTTAAATATCACTAATCTATTGAACTTTGATTACTCATTATTAACTGAATCTAGATCTCTAAGTCTTGAACTAAATCAAAGAGTTTATTGTTAGAGAACACTCACCTCAGCAGAGATGCTCTCTGTTGGTCCTCTCACTGCGTCTCCAAACTCAAGACTTCTGTTCACTGGCATCTGATATCTGATATAATAGACGTGTGTGTGTGTGTGTGTGTGTGTGTGCGTGTGTGTGTGCGTGTGTGTGTGCGTGTGGGTGTGCGTGTGTGTGTGTGTGTGTGTGTGTGTGTGTGTGTGTGTGTGTGTGTGTGTGTAATGTACAACAGGTGTATCTACAACAGGTGTGAGCAGGACTGTGTCTTATTTGCAAAAGTACTTAATGTTTTATGATACTTTTATACGGTTAATTACAGAAGGTAAATCTCTGTTTTCACTGTGCCCAGGGAAGGTCAGCTCGTAGCTTCAGCAGCATCACTATTTGAATGTCAGTCACCTCTGAATCAGTTGGTCATCTGTGCAGACCGGGCCTGTATAGAGAATAGGGCTGTCACAGTTTCGATAGCAAGTCCGAAATCGATCGAAATGACGTCACAATCTCGACCTACAAAATTACAAGTGGAATGGTTGATTTAGCCACACCCCCCTAGGGTCACGTTCGGCAGGTGTGCCAAGAGAGGGAATAATCACACAGCTTGTTGTGGCTGCTGCCAGTTACCTTTTTTCTTTTTTTTAAACCTTTATTTATACAGGTAAATCCCATTGAGACCGGTGACTCTTTTTCAAGGGAGATCTGTTCCCATTCCCACATTACCATTCACACACACATTCATACACCGATAGCAGGCTAACTATCGGGAGTAATTTAGGGTTCAGTGTCTTGCTCAGGGACACTTAGACATGTGGCGGGGATCGAACCACCGAGCCTGATAGTTGAGGGTCTACCGCCAGAGTCGGCCCGAGACATAAGCGAACTAAGCGGTCGCTTAGGGCTCCCAACCGCCAGGGGGGCCCCCTCAAAAAAATAAAAATAAATAATTATTTTTTTATTTTTTTTTTGTGTTTGATATTAACATCATGTGTAAGTTATCATACACAAAAAGGAATAAAATGTTTTGGTCTAGATAGTTAATAGCCGAAAAATGTAATCAGTTCATCTGGGAGGAAATCCGAAATTATGTGATCATGTCACGTTCACATCCATGCACAGTGTGTATTGAGTTTATTTAAAAACAATTGGAAATGGGGCTGCCCTCAGTTGCCCATGCACTGTGTATAATCTATAGCCTATTTCAGCCTAGTCTGTGGAAAAAAATATAGCTGGACAACAGAGTTCTTCTGCTTCGTTTCTCTCACTGCATTTAAATGCATTCACTATATCACAGAGAAATATGTCCGTAAAAGAAAAAGAGCTCCAAGCCCATCCCAGAGGACCCTCCATAATATTTTATTTTATATTAATATTTTTATGGAAAATCCATGTGTCCTTCTCCAATAGCTTCTAATTCATTTAACCCAGTGTCTCCAAATTATTTGTTCACACAAAATTTCTCAGATTTAGCATCTTAATTTTCCTCTCAAAGTGCACCAGATTCATGCATTTCACTTTAAAAAGGTTAAAAAAATCTCCGGGGGGGGCATACCCCCGGACCCCTCTAGAAGGGTCGGAATCTCGGCTGTCTAATATTTTAGCACAGCTGCATAGTGGAGGCACTAGCGGAAAACACTGGGTGTGTGAATGATATTTAACAAAGATCTATAGTTCCAGCAGCGCTGATACGATTCGTTATTGGACTCAAAAGCAGACAGAGGCAGATTATGATAAAAAAAAGGTTTATTTAGTGAGGAGGGGAAGCTGGTGGTGAGTGGGGAAGCCGGGGTGGAGAAGCAGGTAGGTATGCTGGAGAGCGTGGTCCGGGTAACTGCAGACAGAGGAAGACAGCGTTAGGGAATGGCAAAAAACAGCAAGAGGCGAGAAAAACAGAGCGAGGTAGTAATCTCAACTGGAGCCAGTCACGTATAGTTACCACGGTGAGGAGTAGTACGATCTGGCGACGACAGCAGGGAAGCCAGAGGTGAAGTAGGTGAGTAGATTGGTAATGCAGACCAGGTGTGAGGCAGACAGGAGGAGTGGGAGTGGCAGAAGGAGGAGGAGGAACACACAGCAGCCAGCTGATCACGACAAGCGCTAACATTGGAGAGGGGCCCCCTAAACATTTCGCTTAGGGCCCCATGAAGGCTTGGGCCGGCTCTGTCTACCACCCTGCACACTTTGCCACAGTTGCCATTGGTGTCTACATCCTCCTAGAAACCATGGCAACTGCTAAAACTTTAACCCCTTCCTACTCTCCAATTACTGGAAGTAGTGAGTTAAGAACCACAGGTTGCAAGCTATGCTATCCTCGTGTAGCATACAGGCCCGGACATATTTACACCCAAAAAGTGAGGAAAAAACCATCCAAAAAAGCAACAAAAAGTGACTTGAGGGGACAGAGGTTGCACTGGGCAATGTCTAGAAAGACAATAGGTCAGATAACTTGTGTTGTGTCCCCACAAATCACCCCAAAAAAGTGCCACAAAAAACGTTCAAAGAGGGCCCCAAAAAACGCCCCAAATGGACGATTTTAAGAAAAAGTTTTTTTTAAGGTTTCTTTGACCCAAGAACCACGCCAAGAACAAAGGCAAGGCAAGGCAAGGTAAGGCAAGGCAAGGCAAGGCAAGGCAAGGCAAGGCAAGGCAAGTTTATTTATATAGCACAATTCAGACACAAGGCCACTCAAAGTGCTTTACAGGGGCAAGATTAGAATACATAAAACATTTAAAAGCGAATAAAAGAAGCAAAAAAAAAAACAAAGCCAGAACATGCCCAAGAAATCTACCCCAAAAACTGGTTTTCTTCCAACCAAAAACTAAAATGCCGCAAAAACGTTTAATATACGAGCGTATCGATCCTGTTCTAATTAACACATTGTAGCCTACAATAACTTAACCATGGTTAAATGTGCTTAAATTAGGGCAATGTTTGATGATTTTAGGAAGGTTGTAGTAACTCTGATAAAGTGTGTTGGGACCCCACAATTCACCCCCCAAAAAGCCCCAAATGGACGATTTTCAGAAAAAGTTTTTTTTAAGGTTTCTTTGCTCCAAGAACCAAGCCAGAATATTCCCAAGAAATGCGCCCCAAAAAGGCCCAACAAATTATTTTTTGTGCTGTTTTCTTCCGACCAAAAAGTTAAACGCCTCAAAAACTCAGCATACGCCTATACAACTCATATATCAACCCTGTTTTCATTAACACATTGTGGCCTACAATAACGTAACCATGGTTAAATTAGGTTAAATAAGGTGCCACGTGTTTGATGATTTTAGGCCTTGATAGGTTATTTTCATAGATATAATACCACATGACATTATAGCTATTTTGCTGTTCTATTTATGATGCAGATTTATTTGATAGAGATGCTGACATATTTTAAACTTCTTGTCATGTGGAAGTGTCCTCCCAAACAAATAATAAATCACACCCAGTGGAATAATGTGAAAAGAAAATTTGCCTTTTGTGGTTCATAGTGGAGACTCATCGTGCGCCTGTTTCATAACATGCAAAACACCACCTGCGTCCATCTGTCACTAATGGACAGCGTTGAAATAACCCACAGAAGCATAAGCGTTTATCATATTTGGATCGGCACCCTGAGAGCAGCAGTCAGAGAACTTGCAGGAGAAGAAAGATTACTTACAAGAAGGTGGGTAACTGGACTGGACTTGACTTGATTACTTTTTGTTTCATGTTTTATACTAAAACCTACAGATTTGGTCCAGACTGAAATATCTCTAGAAAACAGTTGATGACTTTTGTCATGAAATTTGGAACACACATTTATGATCCCATGAATCCTTCAGACTTTGATGAAGCTGCCTTCATCAAAGCTGCCTATGAATTTTCCTGTAGTGAACTCATTTTTGTTTTGTTTTTAAGTGAAATGTCTAAAACTAATTGAAATCCCTAGAAATTCTATCGGCCCTCTGGGTAATATGTAATCAATATTGATGAACCATTAATTGTTTACATCATCAGGTCACAATTTGAATTCGTCCAATATATTAGTTTGTGACAAAATATCTGACAATATTCCCAACAGCCTTATGATTATTTAGTTTTTATACTAATGTGAAAATGTTAGCAATCATGTACCCTGCCTCAAGTTAGCCTTGTTTGTTTGTTTCGTGCCTTGACATTTGTAACTAAACTCATTAAAGGCTGAGTCAGCGATTCTGGAGGACGCTTTTTGTCAAAATACGTGAAAATCTCCTCACAATCTGCTACCTGTCTGTATTGGCCAACAAGCATTATCCAGAATCACTGACTCCACCTTTAAAGCAACACTGTGTCAGTAGCATTGATGTAGACTCTTAAGTCTAAATCAAATTACTTATTTCCCATTCATATTAGTCTCTTCCCCTACTGTTAAGTGGTCTGGCAGTCAAATTAAGTCATGATGATATAATAAATAATAATATTACTCTTGTAAAGCAACTTTTATAAAGATATTCAGATATTTTTAAGTGTGTTAAGAATCTAAAAATGCTTTCGCACACTGCCGTTTGTAATATGCCTAGAGTCTAGTGCTTGAGTACGCATTTTTAGAAAATAGATATTTCTATAAAATATATGGGAGGTAGGATGGCCTAGAGGAAAGAGGGGCTGACCAGTAACCATGAGGTCTCTGGTTGGATCCCCGGCACCGGACAGGAGGGTGTTAGTAGCAAAACTAGTTGCGGCTGGTGTTACATCTATGAAGCCCACCATCTCTACCATTGTGTCCCTGAGCAAGACACTTAACCCCAAACTGCTCCATGGGCGCTGTACTATGGCTGACCCTGTGTGAGGACCCCCTCTGGAGTGTAGGAACTTGAGAGGGGGTAAACAAAGAACACATTTCAATGTGTTCTTTGACTTGCAGCAGCTTCTGCAGTTAATTAAAACTGAAATGAGCAAATTAAAAAAGTGGTTTGACAGTAATAAATTGTCATTGAATCTAAGTAAAACAAAAATCATGTTGTTTGGAAACTTCAATTTAAATAATGACGTAAATGTTAAGATTGACGGTGTTAATATTGAAAGAGTGTATGTAAATAAATTCCTTGGTGTGACAATAGACCATAAGCTCAGCTGGAAACCTCACATAAAACATGTTAAATCTAAACTGTCACGAAGCTTATTAGTCCTGTGTAAAGCAAAGCATTTATTGGACAAAAAATCATTGCATATTCTTTATTGCACAATGATCTTACCTTATTTAAATTACTGTGTGGAGGTCTGGGGGACCACTTACAAAAGCTCACTGCTACCATTAGTCACAATACAAAAACGAGCCATAAGAATAATCAATAAAGCTGGTTATTATGAGCACACCAACCTCCTCTTTTTACATTCCCGTACCATAAAGTTCAATGACCTGGTTGAATATCAAGTAGCACAAATTATGTTCAAAGCTAGAAATAATCTCCTACCAGGTAACATTCAAAAACTTTTTTTTGACCGAGAGGGGGGTTATAATTTGAGGGAACAGTTAAACTTTAAGACACTGGCAGTACGCATGACTTTAAAATGTCATTGCATCTCAATTGGGGGTGTGAAACTGTGGAATGGGATGAGCACGGAGCTAAAGCAATGTCCAAACATGATCCAGTTTAAAAAAAGGTTCAAAGCAATGATTTTCAAAAGGTACAGGGATGAGGGTGTGAAGTAGGAGGGAAGTTGTAGTTATATGGATATATGTGCTGATTGTATGGATATGTAAATAGATATGGAGATATTGATTGTTTGTAAATATTGGTTGTTTATGGATATAGATATGGATATATGCATTGTATAAATATATAAAATACATTCTATATGTTCAGCTCCTTCAGAGCATTACATGGTAGTATCCTGATTGAGCTGAACACAGGGTTGGGGGTTCGATTCCCTGTTCCAACACCAAATTTTAGACTTCACCGGATTTTCTTAAAATTTTGCACAGATGTTGAGTATGACTCAGAGATGACATCACAAGAGTTTAGAGGTCAAAGGTCAAATTTCAAGGTCACTGTGGCGTTGCCTTTTGTGACTGCATTATCTCATGAACGCTTCCACGGTTTTTCTTCAAATTTTGCACAAATGTTGATTCTGACTCAAAGATGAACTGATTACATTTTGGAGGTCATAGTTCAAGGTCATAATTCATTCCTAATTCCAGCTAGAAAGTCAAACTTCCAAATATTCCACATTTCTCAAACATTCTATTTTTCAACCATTCTGTTCATTCAGATACAGTATCTCACAAAAGTGAGTACACCCCTCACATTTCTTCACATTTTTCTTTATATCTTTCCATGGGACAACACTGAATAAATGACACTTTAATACAATGTAAAGTAGTCAGTGTACAGCTTGTATAACAGTGAAAATTTACTGTCCCCTCAAAATAACTCGACACACAACCATTAATGTCTAAACTGCTGGCAACAAAAGTGAGTACACCCCTTAGAAAAAATTTACAAATTGGGCCCAAAGTGTAAATATTTTGTGTGGCCACCATTATTTTCCAGCACTGCCTTAACCTTCCTGGGCATGTAGTTCACTAGAGCTTCACAGGTTGCAACTGGAACCCTCTTCCACCCATTTATGACAGCATCACAGAGCTGGTGGATATTAAAGACCTTGCGTTCCTCCACCTTCCATTTGAGGATGCCCCAAAGATGCTCAATAGGGTTTAGGTCTGGAGACATGCTTGGCCAGGCCATAACCTTTACCCTCAGCTTTTTTAGCAAGCCACTGGTCGTCTTGGAGGTGTGTTTGGGGTCGTTATCATGTTGCAATACCACCCTGCGGCCCAGTTTACGAAGGTTGAGTGCACATGGTCAGCGTCGTACACAGAGGTTGGCTTTGGAAAATAGACGTATGAGTGCTGCCAGCATTGCTGAAGGGCTTGAAGGGGTGGGGGGTCAACCTGTCAGTGCTCAGACCATACGCCGCACTCTGCATCATACTGGTCTGCATGGTTGTCATCCCAGAAGGAAGCCTATTCTAAAGATGATGCACAAGAAACCCCACAAAAAGTTTGCTGAAGACAAACAGACTACGGACATGGATTACTGCAACCATGTCCTGTGGTCTGATGAGACCAAAATACATTTATTTGGTTCAGATGGTGTTAAGAGTGTGGAGCGGCAACCAGGTGAGGAGTACAAAGACAAGTGTGTCTTGCCTAGAGTCAAGCATGGTGGTTGGAGTGTCATGGTCTGGGGCTGCATGAGTGCTGCCAGCACTGGGGATCTACAGTTCATTGAATTCTAACATGTACTGTGACATACTGAAGCAGAGCATGATCCCCTCCCTTCATAAACTGGGCCGCAGGGCAGTACTGCAACATGATAACGACCCCAAACACCCCTCCGAACGACCACTGGCTTGTTAAAGAAGCTGAGGGTAAAGGTTATGGACTGGCCAAGCATGTCTCCAGTCTTAAACCCTATTGAGCATCTTTGGGGCATCCTAAAACGGGAGATGGAGGAGCGCAAGGACTCTAATATCCACCAGCTCCTTGATGTCGTCATGAATGGGTAGAAGAGGGTTCCAGTTGCAACCTGTGAAGCTCTAGTGAACTACATGCCCAAGAGGGTTAAGGCAGTGCTAGAAAATAATGATGGCAAAACAAAATATTGACACTTTGGGCCCAATTTGGACATTTTTTCTAAGGGGTGTACTCACTTTTGTTGCCAGCAGTTTAGACATTAATGGCTGTGTGTCGAGTTATTTTGAGGGGACAGTAAATTTACACTGTTATACAAGCTGTACACTGACTACTTGACATTGTATCAAAGTGTCATTTATTCAGTGTTGTCGCATGGAAAGATATAATGAAATATTTGAAGAAATGTTAGGGGTGTACTCACTTTTGTGAGATACTGTATATTCATCCTTCGTTCTTCATCAACATTCAGCAGTGAAGTTTATTCAGCATCAGCTTCAGTTCAGCAGCGCAGCATTCACACCGCAATTTCTTCAGGAATTGCATTTCTAGTTTATTTTTTTTATTTGATAAATATTTTTATTTTTTAGTTTTTTTTTGCTATGGAAAAGGGGTAGGGTTGAATAAGTGTATACTTCTTCCTGCTCCTTTTCAGGCATATCTCAGCAATGCAGATGATTTGTTTTCTTCTATTTTTGTTTTTTTTGTGAAAACATAATTTTTGTTTATTGTATTTCCATGCTTTTCATTTGTTTTGTATGTTGATATGTCTGAAATAAATTGAATCAAATCATATCAAATCAAATGTATTGTGTGTATGTTGACAAGTACGGACACTTAACTTAACTTATATACATTTCTCTTATTTTCCTCAGGCCTCCATCAACAGACAGCAGATATGTCAGTCAACAACTCTTCAGTGCCCTCTGTGTGCTCTGAGGTAGTTATGGGAATCCAAAGCAGCTTCATCTTCACCAAAGCCTTCCTCCTCCTCCCTCTGTCTGTCCTCATCCTCTACCTGGGTCACCAGCGATGGAGGCAGCAGCGCTCCTTTAGTACAACCAGCCACACCGACATCTTCACCTACAACAGCGTGGCTATGGAGCTGATCTGGGTCTTGGGGTCTGCAATCCGTCTTTGCAGCTACCTCACTGACCTCCATGTTCTGTTGAAGGTTGCGGACATCTTTTTTGGCGTCACTTATAGTGGAGAGATCCTCCTTCACGTGCTGACATGTGTGGAGCGCTACCTGGCTGTGGTCCACCCAGTCACCTACATGGGGCTGAGATCGGTGCATGGTGTCAGGGTTAGAAACGTCTGTGTTGGATGTGTTTGGCTTGTGAGTTTTGGATGGAGTGGCATGTTCTACCTGGTCGATTTTAATTCAATGATGAACCTATTTGTATGCTTTTTCACCGTTTCTTTGATTGTTGTGTCTTATTGCAGCCTTTGTGTTCTCTGGGTTCTGATTCGTCCAGGGCCAGGGGAAGGGGGGCGGGTCAAGGAGCGAGTTGACCAATCAAAGCAGAGGGCCTTCCGCACCATTATGACCATAATGTTGGTGCTGTGGTTTTACATGGTTGGGGTCATTTGTGCTGTAACTCTGCTTTGGTCTTCAGGGCAGAACGACATGGTCAGCTGTGTGTTAAGTGCTTCTGTATTATGGTTTAATTTGCCCTGCAGTTTGGTGTTGCCCCTGCTGTATCTACACGGGGAAGGGAAGCTAACATGTTGCTGTTATAGAAGTGGGTAAAGCTGGTAAAGCAGTTGGTGTAGGGGTTAGAGACCCCTCCCACCATAGAGTCTCAGTCCTCTTCACAGGAGACCCAGGTTTAGAATCCAGCCCGGGTCATTCTCTGCATGTCATTCACCTCTCTGCCCCATTTAATCTCTCTTTCTCCAAACTGTCCAATGAAGCAAAAAATGTGTGTTTACATTCCATCTCATTTCCTTATTATATAATTCTATCTATAATGTGAAGGACTCAGTGCATGTATATATTGTATAACTATATAAACAAGGAGAAGCAGCTTTTAGGTTTTATGCACCAAATATCTGGAACAAACTCCCAGAAAACGTGAGGTCTTCTGCAACTCTCAGCTCTTTTAAATCAAGTCTGAAGACTTTTCTGTTTCCATTTTAACCTGAAATGTTATTGTATTTAAATGTTTTATTTCTATTCAATCGCTTTTCTAATGTGTATTATGTATTTTGATTTTGCCCTGTAAAACACTTTGAGTGGCCTTGTGTCTGAATTGTGCTTTATAAATAAACCTGCCTTGCCTATATATATATTTAGATCTTGTAAAGCACTTGAGCAGCATTTATTGTGTGAAATGTACTCTACAAATAAAGTTTATAACTAGTATTATTATTTCTCGTGATGGTTGTTTTCATTCATCCATGTGCCTACTATTTGCATTCTGTGTACTGTGTGTTTTTAATTGTTGAGTTTCGTGTTAGTGTGGGAGGAAAATGTCCAGGACTGTGGGTCATTTGCATGTTGCGATCACTCCTTTAGCTGTGGTCTGGTTGGTCGTTCTGCATGGAAATTCTCTCTTCATTTGCCTGATCGGCCCAATTTGCTCCGATCAGTAAAATGTTATCACAGCAAAGGTGGTGTGAGGACAGGAATAAAGAAAAAAGGCATTGAGATCCTGCAGTGTTCTTGTATTTATTTTTCAAATTAAACAAGGTTAACAATCATTAAATAATATATGATAACATATAACATATATGATACACCTCTGTCATAGGTCTATAAGAAACTACAGGAAACAGACAGACATTACAAGCAAAACATTAAAATAAACAAGTTAGGGCCTCTGTAAACCTGGTATTTCATAGTAAAAATATATATGATATCAAACTTAGGACACAACAACCATGACACAAGTGGCAGGGCAGGGATCGAACCGCCAACCCTTCGATCATTGGCCGACCCGCTCTACCACCTGAGCCACAGTCACCCAAATAAAATACATGTCAACTTAACTATAATGTATGCAGCCACCAAAATGTAATATTTGCATCTAAGGATATCTGTAAAACGGTCCTCTATTTCCAGCGACTCGCTCTATTTGTCACAGAATTAAAATAAACTTGTGACGGTGTTTCTAGAAAATGGTGTTTTCAGAAAGCCTTGTCTCCACTACGCTGTGTGGTTGGGGTCGGTACGCCTCAGCACTTTTTTGTGTTTCCACTGTTGGGAAAGGGTACCAAGATAAGCTAACAGAACCTTACCTACCAAAGTAAGTGAACCAAGCCGTACCTATTTTTGTGATCCTTTCTTTGGGGCACCTAGCCGTCCCAAAAGGTCCGAAAAGGGGGTGGAGCTACACACTGCAGTCCTTTCATTGGTCAACAGAATCAATATTCAGTGGCATTTTTTTCCTGTTTGTTGAATTAATCAGCGGGCTGCACTGTGTCATGCTTCTACGATGTCACCATAGATATAGAGCCTTGGCCTTGATTCTGATGTCACCGAAGTCACCGCCTGGCATAAGCCTTAGCACTACCAAGTTAGGGGGGTTGCTATTAGCAGTGGAAACGCAAGCCAAAGCAAGGGTTATTGTTCCATACCAAACTGAACTGTACCGCTAAGTGGAAACGAGGCCTTATTCTCATCTTAACCTGAATCAATGTTGCGCTTACAACAGGCCAGTTTCCCTGCCTTGTGTAGAAACAGCAAAGGCAGAATCAGATGACTGGGTACTGCCAAGAACAACGCAACATCCATCAGAGCACAAGAGTCTTTCACTGGAACACCTGGCAGCAACATGGGCAAACCAAAACCAAGCACAACCCCAAAGAACCTCAACAAAAGCGCTCCTAAAATGGCTGCGATGATGTGGAAGGCTCTGCGCTTTGATTGGTCCCCGGCAGCTGCATTCCCTGGCCCGGGATTGGTCAGAGCACAGAGAACAGACAGACAGCAGAAACACACAACAGCTATGGAGATGGTCGAAATGCTCACAAATGGGATTAAAGGGTAGCTGGGCAAGTGTGCCTCTGTTATCGGGATCCATCCAAAACTTAGCAACCAAACGCAAAGGATGCTTATGTTTCTAATTCGGACCCCAATTGTGTCGCGAAATTTCATGTATGTGATTGGGTGAGAGACAGCCATGTAATGCTCAAGACAAATCATGCCTGGGAGAAAAATCTGCCCGGGGTAAGTTAGGCCGATAACAAAAATACTTAACGTTAACAGCACTGAAATGTTGGGTAAGTAGATAGACAGACAATATGAAACTGAACCCACAAATTCGAAAAACTCCACAATAGCCATATTGAAGGTAACAGAGTCGGAGTGGTGAGTCGTCTGCAAAGAGTGTTGATTCCTCCATCTTTGGAACCCCAGGTAAAGGGTGAGTGTGTACAGAGGTATGATGATGAGGAGGGAGAAGATGGTGTAAGTGATGAAGATCACGTTGCTTCTGGTGGATTTCTGGCATTCTTCATAGAAAGAAAAGGGTTGGGGTGTGGGGGTGATGTTGAGGGGTGATGAGGAGTTAGTAGACATGACCTGTGGAAAGAGAGCAAGAAAGAAGAAAAGGTAAGGGAGGAAAATATGGAATAAATTAAAAGTAACCTATTATGCAAAAACACTCTTTCATGTTTCTTGAGAAAAAATCAACTATCTCACTTTCACCACAGCCACCATTCTGAAAACCTGTGTTTAAAAACTCCAGTCATATTTCCTCTCCCCTTATGACATTATAACGGGAGAGGCACATATATGGAATAATTGAACTCGTTCAGGGCTCCAGACTGCGAGAAACAGAGGGACATCATTTTTTAATTAAATTAAAATAATATATATTATATACTGTATCTATCTAATCCAGGGGTGGCCAACCAGTCAGAGACAAAGAGCCACATTTTTTACTGTGTTACTGCAAAGAGCCACATCGTACACACGGGTACACACAGTGGCGATTCCAGGAAATTTTGACTGGGGGTGGCCAAGGTGGGCCACAGAGTTAGAGTGGGGTGGCCATTGCACCCCTGAATGAATAGCATGTGATATGCTGTACAACCAATTCAAAGATGATTTATAATCCCAAATGCCCAAATCATGTTATGGCGCTTTTCCACCGCATGGTATCAGCTCAACTCGACTCGACTCGACTCGCATTTTTGGCTTTTCCACCGCAATTTCATGGTACCTGGTACCACGTAGCGGCTGCTTTTTTGGTATCGCCTCGCTCTAGGGTCCAAGCGAGCTGAGCCGATGCTAAAAGGTGACGTCGGCAGACGGCCGGCCACTGATTGGCCAGAGACTATTGTCTGGCCAATCAGTGGCCAGAGACTACCGGCTTCATTCTGTTGTTTATTCTCCCCAACTCTCCGGGACTTTTGAGTGTATTTACGCCGCGTGCAGCCTTCTCTGGCTCTCTTTCATTTGATTTGCATCACAGATCCGAATTTATTTTCCATATATTCGCTAAGCTCACCCAGTGTTGGTTGTTGGGGAAGTTACTTACATATGAGAGGAGACATGTAGGACAGCTAGCAGCTAGGCTAAATAGTAGCCAGCTGGGACAGACATGATAGCGAGCGATTACATTACAAGCCTCGGACTGAACTGATTACCTCAATAAAATATTCAGGCTGAGACACGGCTTGCATTTGAAAACACGTATCCTGAAACAAGCACTAAACAGTCAACTTTATCATGCCCGTGTTTACGTGCATAGGGATGTACGTGACGCATCCCTACAGCTGACTGTGTGGCAGAGTCACACATCGGGACAACAACCATCCCTTTTAATGGCCCGTAGCAATATTCTTCTACTTCTTTTAGCAAACAGATACAAGGGGGGTATTTCTTAAACATTTTTCATCCGTGTTTTGGCGGTTGGTTCAGTTAATAGTGCAACAACTGCTCGTAATTTCTGCTTTGCTACTTTGCTCCGGAGTAGGCTTTCAGCCCCTTACGACGACCCCGCCCACGTTCAGCAGGTACTATTTGCGGTGGAAAACGACCCGTGCTGCTACCAAACCAAGTTGAGTCGAGTCGAGTTGAGTCGAGTCGAGCTACATGTGCGGTGGAAAAGCGCCATTAGTATCCATTGTTTGTCAGAAAACTAAACCCCTGAAGGGGGGTCTGGGGGCATCCTCCCCCAGAAGATTTTTTTGTGTTTTTAACATGTAATCTAAGCATTCTGGTGCATTCTCGCGAAGATAAAAAAGGAAAAAGTCAATATTTATTTCAGCTCAGATGAATAGTAAAATTAGCAAGACAACATAACTTGCTAGCAGCCAGATGCCTAACAACTGGACAGAGGGACGGATGACCACTAGCTTTTGACCAAATATCTTGCTAAAAAAATAAACCTTTATTTATGAAAGTCTGCCCTTGCTAAGAACATGTTACACTCGCTAACTACAAACTTTAATTTTTTTATTCAGATTTCAAAAATCTGCTGGGACACGTGCCTATACACATGCATGGGTGGCACGCATGTCACAAGCACACTTATGCTGTTTTCAAGACCTTTGCTGACCAGAGACCAGTTCTAGTGGCCGCAGTCCTACCATTAATTTAGTAATTGAAAATTGCAAACTGATCTCATATCAGTGGATTGGAGTGTTTGTGTGATGAACTTGGCAACTACCTATCAAAAAAAGTTAAGAAAGAAAAAAAAATACATATCATCTCTGAACTAGGATACATATCAGGAAAAAAATGTAATAAAAAAAATAAAATGAAAATAAAAAATAACATTTGAACTGGGGGGGGGGGCACTGGGGTGGCCAGTAAGATTTCAGGGGGGGGGGACGTTTTTATTTTCGCGGGGAGCTTGCACATGCATGGACAAGCATTATTTATTAAAAAAAAAAATAAAAATAAAAAAAAAACAGGGGGCCCTACACTAGGACTTGAAACGGGCCCCCAGATCGTTAAGGCCGCCCCTGTGATAATGACAGGACTGGACTAAGGACGACAGGGCAGTCATTTTCAACAATGAACATTGTGTGCACTGCCTCACACACAAACTCTCAGTTCAACCAAGTCCACAAACAAAAATATAACAATTTAAAATAGCGTTTTTCTCTTACTATGCATGTTGCTTTGTGGGACTTACTTTTAGCATGGGAAGAGCTGAAGTGGCGCTGAAGATTTGAAGCCTTGAAATGCGCAAATGACGCCTGGCATATAAGGCAGAATGGCTTGGCATAACGTTCAACAAAAAATATGAACTCTCCCACTCTGTTTCGGAGCGAAATTGACACAAATAGTTTACTCACGGAAAACCTCCCTCCAAGCTGAGTGGGTAGTTTTATGTTGCGTCCGCACCAAACGTTTGCGAACGTTATGTTGCGTCCTCAATTAAACATTTGTTAACAGGCATACACATAGGGCCTACACATTAATAAAATAAAAAATGAAATAATAGACAACATGTAAAACGAACGTAAGAGCCGCATGAAACGTTTGCGAACATGCACACACATAGGCCCACACAAAAAAAAAAGTAAAAAAAAAAAATAAATAAAATAAATGATAATCACACAATTTGATATGAACTGAAGAGCCGCACGAAGCTGGGCAAAGAGCCGCATGCGGCTCGCGAGCCGCGGGTTGGCCACCCCTGATCTAATCTAACAAATATATCAATCTACTACTTCCTGCAGCAGTCCAAATAATGCTTTAGTTTAGTTTAGTTTAGTTTAGTTTAGTTTAGTTTAGTTTAGTTTAGTTTAGTTTAGTTTATTTGTTTATAGTTTGGTGGACAGTCCCCTTTGAGAAGGAGCAGCTTTAGCCTATTTGGCAAATTTCCAGCTGTAGTCCCCGGCCAGTTGTCAGTAGGCAGCCTACAATACATTTAGAGGGTCTAGTAGTAACACAGTCTGTTCCAACACTGCTTTTATACAGACAGAGGATTTGAAAGTCATCAGCTCAACAGTCGTGACACCTGGACCAATTGCTTGCATCAACTTTCAAAATTTCATTCACTTCCATTGCTGCAGAAAAAGCTCATTGTTCAAGCTTTTGGACAATGAAAGAAAGTTACAATAATTTGATATTTTTGGTAACGTGAACCTTTTCGTTAAATCTATGGCCTTTGTTTTTCGTTTGGTCCCAACCTTTGGCAAAAAAAGCACTGGTAAGTTACCTTAAATTCTATTCTAAAAGTATTCAATAAGAATAAGGATGGTAAAATATTATCCTAGAATGATAAGGTTTGTAAAGGTCACCCACCTTCCTGCCTCTTCTTTCTCCTTTGCCATGAAAGTCCCTGACTGTTGGGCTGTTTGAGTTTAATGGTTGAGTGTTGCTCCTGTGTCAGTGACAGACAGACAGCAGTAGGATGATGAGGTTTTTTTTTGCATGTCGCTAAACAAATCCAATAATTTGCCTGACAGACGCTGCATCATGGAGCTCCTAAATCACAGCCCTTTGACAGTTAAGCGTGTCGTTACAAACCACGAGTACATTTGAAATGTTTTGATTTTTAAGAAAATTGTAGTGTAACCATGAGAAGGACAACAATGACTTTAAAGAGGACCTATGATGCTTTTTGACTTTTATGACCTATAAACGTTGTTATGATGATTCATAGTCATGCTTAACCATACTAAATTATCAATTAATGACTTACATGCATTTCGACATATTCCCTGCTGACCCTCTGGGGTGTCTGTGCAGAGCACTAAACACTATTCTAGCCCGTCGAGAAGTCACGTGTTCAAAGCGGTCTACCCTTTCATAATTTGTGCCGTCGCATAAAACTTTGTGAGGTCTCCACGCGGATGTTTCCATGTATGGTAATGCTGTCACTTCCCTGTTCGCGTCTGCCTCGTGTCTGCCTCGCGCCCTTATAGGTCCATGCTCGCGCTTCCCGCCACTGAAAGTGTTCCGGAAGGAAGGTAACCAATCACAACGGAGTGGGGTTTGCAGGAGGGGGGGAGGGGAGCGGAGATGGCCGAAGCACAGGCGGAGGGAGCCGAAGCACACACACTCAAGTGTTGACAGGATGTGCTGGATCGCCAAAATAAGAGAAAGAGCTTCCCGAAAATCTACATAGTTTTTTGTGATGTGATTCGTGTTAGGTTGCTCTATAGCAGTGTAAAACAAGAAATTAAGACCAGAAAAGTAGCATAATAGGTCCTCTTTAATCACTTTGATACAAAATAAATATTCAAAGTAGAAATTATTATTATGAGATAAACTTCCCTCCATCCTTGGTGTGTTTGCAACAGCCTTTTATATTTTAAGAATATTTTCAGGATTGTCATATACAGTGAATGGGGTGAAATATGGTGTTTGGGGGCTCTGTAGCCTGCCCTGCTGCACTGCCCTTGAGCAAACAAATTCGAACCAGGTGTCAGTATTGAACCCATCCTGCTCATGTGGAGGGAAAATACCATTAAGCAAATTTGCCTGGTGTGATTAATGGTTCAGAGTCACACAGAGTCTGTTGTTTGATTTGCAATATGCAAAAACTTCACAGTCCACCTGGCCTTTTCTCATTCAACAAGCTACTCAACCTTAACTATAACCCAAGGTGGATGTGATTTGATAACTTTTTCTATAACTTCTATTACTTTAGACGCAATTCTTTTGTTTACATTCTTATAGTTTTCCCATTGATGGAAAATGGTCATTGGTATCTCAGCCAAGTCTGGGCCCCTTTCTACCTTTATCCTTGTCACAACTTTTTAAATTATTTCTCTAAATCAATAATTAAGCTGTTCTGTTTATAAGAGAAGTCACTAAAAAGTCTTCATACTAAGTTATAAAGTAATGATCAGTTATATAGAGTTAAATCTGCACAGTTTGAAATACACACATGTGATCAGGTGATACTGGACCAACACTGGAGAGGACAGACGGTAGCTCTGATAACATGTGCTGTGTTCCACCAGAAAATGGCCAGAAGTCACCCCAATAAAAGTGCCAAAAACCGCCCCAAGAAATGCACCACAAAACGCCCCAAAAAACTTGTGAATTTTTTTTACACCCAGTAAGTAGAAAAAAACGATCCAAAAAAGCACCAAAAAGTGACTTGAGGGGACAGAGGTTACACTGGGCAATGTCTAGAAAGACAGTAGCTCAGATAACTTGTGTAGTGTCCCCACAAATCACCCAAAAAAGTGTCCCATAAAACGTACAAAGAGGGCCCCAAAAAACGCCCCAAATGGACAAAGAAAAAGTTATTTCATGGTTATTTGGCCCATGAATCAGGAACCAAGCAAAAATATGCCTAAGAAATGCACACCAAAACGCAGAGTGGACTTTTAGTTATTGAAAAATGTTCTGAGTGCAGCATCGCAAGCCATTGTTTCTCTCGGCCGCCGACTTTAAGCAACGACGGTTGAGAGGACGGCTACGGCGGCAGAATTTTGAGCATTCGAGAATTCCTGTCATCACCTCCTATCGCCTTAGTAAGAGCGAGTCAGAGCCTTAGTCCGTCTGTTTACAATGGCAGAACGGGGTTTTGGCGTTGTGAGCACTACACCAACTGCAGCAAGAAGCCGTTTTAAGAGTTGCTAGGTGATAGTGGAACCCGTTGGAATCTTTCCCACAACAACAATGCACGTGCCCTGTTTGCTACTGTCGACAGATTAACAAACCCTTCTGTGCCAGTAGCGTCTGAGCATCTTTCCACGAGGGCCTGCAATGAATTTGCCTCCTTCTTTACTGAGAAAATTCACAAAATTAGACAAGCTGTCACTGCATCAATACCAAGTTCAACATATGTGTTCCCTCTTAAAATCAATTCAAATGCAATGACAGAATTTTATCTTATAAACCACAAAAACCTGGAGGACATTATACAACACCTGAACTCCTCATCCTGTTGCCTTGACATTCTGCCCACAGGCTTCTTTAAAACAGTTTTTAGCTGTATGGCCTCAGATGTTCTACAAATTGTCAACATGTCCCTTCAGACAGGTGTATTTCCACAGGCCCTGAAAACAGCAGTCATCAAGCCACTCCTAAAAAAGAACAATCTAGATACATCACTCATGAAAAATTATAGGCCCATATCTAACCTACCATTTTTAAGTAAAATCATTGAAAAAGCTGTTTATCAACAGCTAAATAACTACTTAGCAATGAATAACTGCTTTGATGTCTTCCAGTCAGGATTTCGACAACACCACAGCACTGAGACTGCTCTGGTTAAGGTCCTCAATGACATCCACTTAAACACAGACAGTGGCAAAAGTTCTGTCTTAGTTTTACTGGATCTCAGTGCCGCTTTTGACACAGTTGACCACAGCATATTACTAGATCGACTAGCAAACTGGGTTGGACTTTCTGGAACTGTACTAAGCTGGTTTGAATCCTACTTAAAGGATAGAGACTACTATGTGTCAATAGGCAATTTCACATCTGAGCGGACAAATATTGAATGCGAGGTCCCCCAAGGTTCCATTCTTGGCCCTCTTCTATTTAACATCTACATGCTCCCACTAGCTCAGATTATGAATAAGAACAAATTATGCTACCATAATTATGCAGACGACACGCAAATTTACATAACCATATCACCAGGAGACTACAGTCCGATACAGGCACTGAGTAAGTGCATTGAACAAATCAATGATTGGATGTGCCAAAATTTCCTTCAATTAAACAATGATAAAACTGAAGTAATTGTCTTTGGTGCCAAAGATGAACAATTAAAAGTCAGCGCACAGCTCACATCCATCATGTTAGAAACCACACCCCAAGCCAGAAATCTTGGTGTTGTTATAGACTCCGACTTGAATTTCAAGAAACACATAAAATCAATTAATAAATCAGCCTACTACCACCTAAAAACATATCAAGAATTAAAGGGCTCAAATTTTTCTAAATCTTGCTGAGACATATCTCAGCAAGATTTAGAAAAATTTGTCCATGCATTTATCTTTAGTAGACTTGACTACTGTAACAGTGTCCTTGCTGGCCTTCCAAAAAAATCTATCAGACAGCTTCAGCTAATTCAGAACGCTGCTGCCCGAGTCCTCACTAGGACCAAAAAAGTAGATCACATTACCCCAGTTCTGAGGTCTTTACACTGGCTTCCAGTCACTCAAAGAATTGATTTCAAAATACTGATGTTGGTTTATAAAGCACTAAATGGTTTTGGGCCAAAATACATTACTGATATGCTGATACGTTATGAACCGTCCAGAGCCCTTAGGTCGTCTGGGACAGGTCTACTTACAGTCCCCAGAGTTAGGACTAAACAAGGAGAAGCAGCTTTTAGTTATTATGCACCAAATCTCTGGAACAAACTCCCAGAGAACTTGAGGTCTGCTGCAACTCTCAGTTCTTTTAAATCGAGTCTGAAGACTTTTGTTTCCATTTTAACCTGCAATTTTCATTTTATTTGCTTCTTTTATTTGCTTTTAAATGTTTTTAAATCGAGTTTTCATTTTTTTTATTTGCTTCTTTTATTCGCTTTTAAATGTTTTATAATGTGTTTTATGTATTCTAATCTTGCCCCTGTAAAGCACTTTGAGTGGCCTTGTGTCTGAATTGTGCTATATAAATAAACTTGCCTTGCCCGACGCCGTAGCCCTCCCTAAAACGCCTAACGCTTAAAGTCCCTAATCAGAGACAGCATGAGGCGGGACAGAGGTTACCAGGTTAAAAGTGCCCAAAAAAAAACGTACTAAGAGGGCCCCAAAAAACGCCCCAAATTGACGATTTTAAGAAAAAGTTTTTTTCAAGGTTTCTTTGCCCCATGAACTGCGCCAAGAACGAAGCCAAAATATGCCCAAGAAATGCACCCCAAAACGGACCCAAAAACTATTTTTTGTGATGTTTTCATCTAATCAAGAACTGAAATGCCGCAAAAACGCCTAGAAAACTCATACCAACCATATATTCATTAACACATTGTAGCCTACAATAGTTTAACCGTGGTTAAATGTGCTTAAATTAGGGCCATGTTTGATGATTTTAGGCATTGATAGGTTATTTTCATAGATATAATACCACAAGA
This sequence comes from Hyperoplus immaculatus, assembly GCA_949357725.1. NCBI lineage: Eukaryota > Metazoa > Chordata > Actinopteri > Uranoscopiformes > Ammodytidae > Hyperoplus > Hyperoplus immaculatus. Next base: position 299,472 of record OX442371.1, read on the forward strand.
CATAATAGCTACTTTGCTGTTCTATTTATGATACAGATTAATGTGATGGAGATGCTGACATATTTCAGTCATGTGGAAGTGTCCTCCCAAACAAATACTAGATCACACCCAGTGGAATGATGTGAAAAGAAAATTTGCCTTTTGTGGTTCATAGTGGAGACTCATCGTACGCCTGTTTTATAACATGTAAAACACCACCTGCGTCCATCTGTCACTAATGGACATTATTGAAATAACCCAAACAAGGCTTTCTAAGCAACATTTTCTAGAAACACCGTCACAAGTTTATTTTGATTCTGTGACAAATAGAGCGAGTCGCTGGAAATAGAGGACCGTTTTACAGATATCCTTAGATGCAGATATTACATTTTGGTGGCTGCATATATTATAGTTAAGTTGACTTGTATTGTATTTGAGTTGCAGCATATTATGTGTTGGCTGTATGTTTTAAATGTCTTTCCAACACGTTATTATCGTCACTACTGAACGTGTCGGGAATTGTTAAAGCCCCTGTTTACCCAAATCCTCAAAATCCTTCTAAATATGTAATGTGGGGAGTTAGCAGCAAGATAGTAAAGCATCTGAACAGAGTTATAGGCATATCTATCAATCCACATTAAAGATATTGTCATTTACGTTTGATGAACTCTACAGAAACTCAGTTTAGATGAGTCGGGCTATGCTTTGGTTCTTATTATACAATAAATATTTTGAATCAAAACTTTGATTTCTTGAATAAGTTTTTCATTATTGAAGACCAGGTTTAGAGGCCTTAACTCTTTTATTGTTCATCTTTTACTTATGTTATCTGTTTTTTATCTGTAAAGTTGTGCTTATGTACTCTATAATGATTGTTTAACTTGTTTAATTTGAAAAATAAATACAAGATCACTGCAGGATCTCAATGCCTTTTTTCTTTATTCCTGTCCTCACACCACCTGTGTTGTGATCTTTTACTGATCAGTGCAAATTGGGTCCATCAGGCAAATGAAGAGAGAATTTCCATGCAGAACGACCAACCAGACCAGAGCTAAAGGAGTGATCGCAACATGCAAATGACCCACAGTCCTGGACATTTTCCTCCCACACTAACACGAAACTCAACAATTAAAAACACACAGTACACAGAATGCAAATAGTAGGCACATGGATGAATGAAAACAACCATCACGAGAAATAATAATACTAGTTATAAACTTTATTTGTAGAGTACATTTCACACAATAAATGCTGCTCAAAGTGCTTTACAAGATCTAAATATATAGTCATACAATATATTGTCGTGTGGTAAACCGAATCTTCCCCATGCTGACTAAGACAAAGGCGAGGCTGGACAATTCATCATTTGTTTCAGTTTATTTCAGAGATCCCTTCAGACAATACAGAGGACTTGTGGTAGCAAATGAGCATGGAGGGCTTCCCCCAAAACTACTTGTACACGCCTGTGCGCAGTCTTATTATCAAAACCCTTGGCATGCTGGTATTCCTAAAATAGGCTTCATATCTCAGGTCCCAGCAACGATGATGTTTATCTATTAACAGGTTGTTTTCGTCTCTCACCAGTGACCGCTAACATTTAGAAGCGTCTACCTCTGCAATTGCTATTTTCCACTACAATATACATGTCACGCACAGAGTCCTTTACAGTATAGATAGAATTATATAATAAGGAAATGAGATGGAAAGTAAACACGCTTGATTTGGGGTATTTTTTTTGCATTATTGGACAGTTTTGAGAGAGATATAAAATGGGGTAAAGAGGGGGATAACATGATGAGAACGACCCGGGCCGAATTCTAGGAGGACTGAGCCTCTAGGGGTGTTGGGGGGTGGAGGGGTATGTGGCGCTCTAACCACTACACCAACTGCTTTACCAGCTTTACCCACTTCTATAACAGCAACATGTTAGCTTCCCTTCCCTGTGTAGATACAGCAGGGGCAACACCAAACTGCAGGGCAAATTAGACCATGATAAAGAAGCATCTAACACACAGCTGACCAAGTCGTTCTGCCCTGGAGACCAAAACAGAGTTATGGCACAAATTATCCCAACCATGTAAAACGACAGCACCAACATTATGGCCATAATGGTGCGGAAGGCCCTCTGCTTTGATTGGTCAACACGCTCCTTGACCCGCCCCCCTTCCTCTTCCCCTGGCCCTGGACGAATCAGAACCCAGAGAACGCAAAGGCTGCAATAAGACACAACACTTAAAGAAACAGTGAAAAAGCATACAAATAAGATTAAACTTGCTTTATGATCTTGCATGTAGTTTGTGCCACTCCATCCAAAACTCACAAGCCAAACACATCCAACACAGACGTTTCTAACCCTGACACCATGCACCGATCTCAGCCCCATGTAGGTGACTGGGTGGACCACAGCCAGGTAGCGCTCCACACATGTCAGCACGTGAAAGAGGATCTCTCCACAATAAGTGACGGTAAAAAAGATGTCCGCAACTTTCTTCAGAACTTGGGGGTCAGTGAGGTAGCTGCAAAGACGGATTGCAGACCCCAAGACCCAGATCAGCTCCATAGCCACGCTGTTGTAGGTGAAGATGTCGGTGTGGCTGGTTGTACTAAAGGAGCGCTGCTGCTTCCATCGCTGGTGACCCAGGTAGAGGATGAGGACAGACAGAGGGAGGAGGAGGAAGGCTTTGGTGAAGATGAAGGTGCTTTGGATTCCCATAGCTACTGCGGGGCAATCAGAGGGCACTGAAGAGTTGTTGACTGACATATCTGCTGTCTGTGGGTGGAAGCCTGAAGAAAGAAAGAGAAATGTATATAAGTTAAGTTAAGTGTCCGTACTTGTCAACATACACACGATACATTGAAATGTGTTCTTTGTATACCCCCTCTCAAGTTCCTACACTCCAGAGGGGGTCCTCACACAGGATTAGCCATAGTACAGCGCCCCTGGAGCAGTTTGGGGTTAAGTGTCTTGCTCAAGGATACGATGGTAGTTAATGTGGGCACCGTAAATGTAATAGCAGCCACCACTAGTTTTGCTACTAACACCCTCCTGTCCGGTGCCGGGGATCCAACCAGAGACCTCATGGTTACTGGTCATCCCCTCTTTCCTCTAGGCCATCCTACCTTCCATATACTTTATAGAAATATCTATTTTCTAAAAATGCGTACTCAAGCACTAGACTGGGCATATTACCAACAGCCTCGTGCAAAAGCATTTTTAGATACTTAACTCACTTAAAAATATGCTTTACTAGTGTAATATTATTAGTTATTACATTATTATGTCTTAGTTTGATTGTCAGACTTCTAAACAGTAGGGTGAACGATTACTATGAATGCATAAGTCAGTTAATGTTACATTTAAGAGTCTACATAAATGCTACTGATATAGTCTTGCTTTAAAGCAGGAGTCAGTGATTCTTGACAATACTTGTTGTCAATTCTTTTCTTTTTTGTCAAAATCTGTTTATTTTTCCAGTACAGACAGGTGGCGGATTGTGAGGAGATTTTCACAGATTAGGACAAAAAAGCATCCTCTAGAATCGCTGACTCAGACTTTAAAGAGTCGAGGTACAAATATCAAGGCAAAAAACAAACAACAATGCTAACTTGCAGCAGGGTACAACATTTGCTACCATTTTCACATTTGCCAATTAGCATAAAAACTAAATAATCGTAAGGCTGTCGGTGATGTTGACAGATGTTTGGCTACAAACAACAATATTGGACAAATTGAAATTGTGACACTACATTATGATGTAAACAAGTAATGGTTCATCAAAACGATTACAAATGATGGCAGCCTTTCCTTGACTCTATAGAAGCGCTGAAGTCATTTTCATGACACCTTATTGACTTTTTCTTTTTTGCTTATTTATTGAATTGAATTGAATTGAAAATGTTTTTAATTGGAACAAGTAAATAATAAAAAATAAAAAAGCAATAATAAACAATAATATAAATGAAACAAGTGGACAGTTACAATAAAGTCATATTTACACACAATGAAAACCACAAATGAAAATAAACTCTTACACTTGCTTTACCTGTTCGAAAAGGGCTGAGAAGAAGAAAACTTATTTAATCTCACCCCTTCTCCCTGATTTACATATCTATAATGACTATTGGCTTCCTTACTAGTGTAATAATAATAATTGAAAAATAATAATACATATTAATATATATTAGTTTTCAATATGATACAATCTGTTACCAATTGCATATTTATCTAATAATATCGTCGTATTTATCTAATAATATTGTCAAGTAATCTTATAATAATAATAATATCTAACTAAACATTCAATATTATATAAATACCGTCAAATATATACAAATATACATAAACATATACACTATGTTAAACTTCATCCCTGTACCTTGTGAAAATCAATTCTTTGTATTTTATTTTAAACTGGTTAATGTTTGGACATTCCTTGATCTCCCCACTCAAACTGTTCCATTATCTCACACCACATATTGAAATGCAAAACATTTATCTATAGTTTAAACAATGTCCTTAGACACGTTAAGTAGATCAGGCCATGTAAGTTGTATATTTGATTTTGTCTTTTGTTTGTGTTCACTTTTTTCAGTTGTGTTTGTGTTGTTAAAAAAAACATACACAAATTTAGTATTTAAAAAACATTACAAATTATCCCGAGGGCTGATAGAATTTCGAGGGATTTCAATTAGTTTTAGACATTTCACTTAAAAACAAAACACAAACATTCTTACACTGCAGGAAAGTCTGGAGGATTTGTCATTTTGGGATCAAAAATGTGTGTTCCAAATTTCATGGCAATCCGTCAACAACAGTTTTCTAGAGATATTAATTGGTAGGTTTAGTGTAAAACATGAACCAAAAAGTAATCACGGTAAGTTAAGTTACCCACCTTATTGTAAGTAATCTTTCTTCTCCTGCAAGTTCCCTGACGGCTGTCCTCAGGCTTCTGATCCGAATATACAGTATATTAAACACTTATGCTTCTGTGGGTTATTTCAATAATGTCCATTAGTGACAGATGGACGCAGGTGGTGTTTTGCATGTTATAAAACAGGCGTACAATGAGTCCCCATTATGAACCACGAAAGGCAAATTTTCTTTTCACATTATTCCACTGGGAGTGATTTATTATTTGTTTGGGAGGACACTTCCACATGACATGAAGTCTGAAATAGGTCAGCATCTCTTTCAAATGAATCTGTATCATAAATAGAACAGCAAAATAGTGTAACAATCAGGATACAAAATGTATATATTTATAAATAATAAGCGATCAGAAACCAAGAGGTAACAGATGATTGTGTACTGGGCTAATGTAGGTTCGACTATTGGAGCTGGTGGAAAATTAATGACACAGAATGTTGGTGACCGGTTTTGTATTTCGAAGTTCACTCAAACAATTAACAAAAAACCACTTGAACTTAAATCAAGGAAAATTCCACAAAATAAAGATAATAGGCCTTCAATTCATATATTTCTTTGGCTGTTCACAGTTTGTCTTAAAGGCTTCTTTTACCCTCCATACGATTAAATAAACATTCCAAGTTCTATTCATATATCAATCAAAATAAACCTAAATCAATGCACCCAACACATATCATGTACTGCAGTTATTTGATGTGTTTTGTGTGCAGAATGTTCAAAGATTTCAAATGTTTGCTTTGGTAGGGGGAAATCCTACCACACCAGACAGCCAGGCTTGAGGCCTTTTGAGGGAATTGTTTCCAGTCTCGTCAAGTTTCTCCTTTAGCTCGCCATCGTCTCTGCTCCGGCAATAGGGCCTCACCTGTTTAGGCAAACAGGTAAGAGAATCACAAGTCTGCTCAACTTGGGAGCAGCATTTTGATCAAGTTTGCCATTGTGGAGGTCTCACCATTGTTCAGTATAGAAAGATTCTTCCTCAGCAGCAGCACATCAGCTCCTCAGGGGCTTGCAGTAGTGATGGAAGTCTGACACTGAAGCTTCGATAGTTGCTTCAAACCCTGATCTACAATTCGCAAGAAGCACTGCTTCGAAGCTTGCTTCAGTACGAAAAAATCACTTGACATATGACGTCCGAAGCAGCAACTGCTTCGTTGCCTGAATCACTTGACTGGTCCGCGGCTCGGTGGAGAAGCTTTGAGCTATAAAAGAAACCGGCTCAATCCATAAACCGTTGAAAAACTAAGGCAGCCTACCTCAATACAAATCTTTGAGTGTTCCCCATCCCACATAATTACCCTTGCAGAGTTAGGCTACTCAAGCACACCCAGCCAACCTTGCCCAAAGCCAGCTGGTCACCGCGGCACAGCCTGATTATTCAATGGAAAAAATAATCACACAATCGGCGCTATTGCGACTATGTAATAAAACTGTTTGTAATGTCAGTTAGATTAGGGGATAACACACCAACTGTGGTGTTGAGGTCCGGGGTTAACATCCCGGTTTGAGGCAGATGTCAATATATTGTAGGTTTTTATAATATGCTGTTTCAATTGTATCCTAGCCTAAATCACTTAGCCTATTTGGACATAGGCTAGGCCAATCCTTTTAAGAACAATTTAGACATCTGTATTTTGATCAATCTTTATTCGTGAATAGATATTTTTAGGCGTATTGCTGCATTTTTGCGACATTTCAGTTTTTGATCGGAAGAAAATGTCACAAAAAAAGTTTTTGGGTCAGTTTTGGGGCGCATTTCTTTGGAATATTTCCGCTTTGTTCTTGCCGCGGTTCATGAGGGAGAAGAAACCATAATTTTTTTTTAATGTCCATTTGGGGCCTTTTTTTGGGAGCCTTTTGTAAAAACTTTGGGGCGATTTGTGGGGACACATGTTCTTGAAGTTATTACCTCTCTAGTGTTGGTCCAGTGTAACCTCTGTCCCCTCTAGTCTACTGTAATTAACATTACAGATTTCATGTGAACAGAAAAGATTCAATTATTCTTGAGACAAAAAAACAAAGTGTGACATGGATCAAGGCAGAAAAGGGGCCACAGACTAGAAAGGGGCCCAGACTTGGCTCAGATACCAATGACCGTTTTCCATCAATGGAAAAACTACAAGAATGTAAACAAAAATATGGCGCCTGAATTAATAGATAAAGTTATCAAATCACATGCACCTTGGGTTATAGTTAAGGTTGAGTAGCTTGTTGAATGAGAGAAGGCCAGGTGGACTGTGGAGTTTTTGCATATTGCAAATCAAACAACAGACTCTGTGTGACTCTGAACCATTAATCACACAAGGCAAATTTGCTTAATGGCATTTTCCCTCCACATGAGCAAGATGGGTTCAATACTGACACCACTGGTTCAAATTTGTTTGCTCAAGGGCAGTGCAGCAGGGCAGGCAACGGAGTCCCCAAACACCATATTTCACCCCATTCACTGTATATGACAATCCTGAAAATATTCTTAAAATACAAGAGGCTGTTGCAAACACACCAAGGATGGAGGGAAATTATCTAATGATAATTTTTCTTCAAATGTTTTTTTTGTATCAAAGTGAAAAAATCAAGTCTTTGTAGTCTCATGGTTAAGGTGCAATTTGCTTGAAAATCAATAAATTTCAAATGTACTCGCAACGACACGCTTAGCAACTGTCAAAGGCTGTGATTTAGGAGCTCCATGATGCAGCGTCTGTCAGGCAAATTATTCGATTTGTTTAGCGACATGCAAAAAAAAACCTCATCATCCTACTGCTGTCTGTCTGTCACTGACACAGGAGCAACACTCACTCAAACATCAAACTCAAACAGCCCAACAGTCAGGGACTTTCGTGGCAAAGGAGAAAAAAGAGGCAGGAAGGTGGGTGACCTTTACAAACCTTATCATTCTAGGATAATATTTTACCATCCTTATTCTTATTGAATACTTTTAGAATATAATTTAAGGTAACTTACCAGTGCTTTTTTTGCCAAAGGTTGGGACCAAACGAAAAACAAAGGCCATAGATTTAACAAAAAGGTTCACGTTACCAAAAATATCAAATTATTGTAACTTTCTTTCATTGTCCAAAAGCTTGAACTATGAGCTTTTTCTGCAGCAATGGAAGTGAATGAAATTTTGAAAGTTGATGCAAACAATTGGTCCAGGTGTCCCGACTGTTGAGCTGATGACTTTCAAATCCTCTGTCTGTATAAAAGCAGTGTTGGAACAGACTGTGTTACTACTTGACCCTCTAAATGTATTGTAGGTTGCCTACTGACAACTGGCCGGGGACTACAGCTGGAAATTTGCCAAATAGGCTAAAGCTGCTCCTTCTCAAAGGGGACTGTCCAAACAGTCCCAAAAAACAAATAAACTAAACTAAACTAAACTAAACTAAACTAAACTAAACTAAACTAAACTAAACTAAACTAAAGCATTATTTGGATGTGGGTGACCTTTACAAATCTTATCATTCTAGGATAATATTTTATCATCCTTATTCTTATTGGATACTATTAGAATTTAATTTAGAGTAACTAACCTGTGTTTTATTTTGCTAAAGTGTGGGACCAAATGACAAACAAAGGCCAGAGATTTAAGAAAAAGGTTTACGTTACCAAAAATATCAATTAATGTAAATTTCTTTCATTGTCCAAAAGTTTGAACAATGAGCTTTTAATGCAGTAATGGAAGTAAATGAAATTTTGAAAGGTACAGGTGTCCCAACTTAAGCTGATGACTTTCAAACCCTCTGTCTGTATAAAAGCAGTGTAGGAACAGACTGTGTTACTACTCGACCCTCTGAAGCATTATGCGGACTGCTGCAGGAAGGAGTAGATTAATATTATTGTTAGATTAGATAGATTGTTTTAATTTCATAAAAAAAACACTCTGTCCCTCTGTTTCTCGCAGTCTAGAGCCCTGAAGGTGTTAAATTATTATGCGTACATATTTTGCCTCCCTTTGCTTCTCCCGTTATGATGTCATAAGGGGAGAGGAAATATGACTGGAGTTTTTAAACACAGGTTTTCAGAATGGTGGCTGTGGTGAAAGTGAGATGGTTGATTTTTTCTCAAGAAACATGAAAGAGTGTTTTTGCATAATAGGTTACTTTTAATTTGTTCCATATTTTCCTCCCTTACTTTTTCTTCTTTCTTTCTTTCCACAGGTCATGTCTACTAACTCCTCATCACCCCTCAACATAACCCCCACACCCCAACCCTTTTCTTTCTACGAAGAATGCCAGCAATCCACCAGCAGCAATGCGATCTTCATCACTTACACATTATTCTGCCTCCTCATCCTCATGCCTTTGTACACATTCACCCTTTACCTGGGGTTCCAAAGATGGAGGAATCAACGCTCTTTGCAGACGACTCACCACTCCGACTCTGTTACCTTCAATATGGCTATTGTGGAGTTTTTCGAATTTGTGGCTTCAGTTTCATATTGTCTGTCTATCTACTTACCCAATATTTCAGTGCTGTTAACGTTAGGTATTCATGCATCCTGGCTTACTAAACCCGGACAGGTTTTTCTCCCTTGCATGATTTGTCTTGAGCACTACATGGCTGTCTCTCACCCAATCACATACATGAAATTTCGCGACACAATTGGGGTCCGAATTAGAATAATTAGCATTGTTTGCGTTTGGTTGCTAAGTTTTGGATGGATCCCGCTATCAAAGGGACACATGCCCGAATACCCTATCATCCCATTTATGAGCATTGCGACCATCTCCATAGCTGTTGTGTCTTTCTGCTGTCTGTCTGTTCTCTGTGCTCTGACCAATCCCGGGCCAGGGAATGCAGCTGCCGGGGACCAATCAAAGCGGAGAGCCTTCCACATCATCGCAGCCATTTTAGGAGCGCTTTTGCTGAGGTTCTTTGCGGTCATGCTTGGTTTTGGTTTGCCATTGTTGCTGCCAGGTGTTCCAGTGAAAGACTATTGTGCTTTGATGGATATTGCGTTGTTCTTGACACTACCCAGTAGTCTTATTCTGCCTTTGCTGTTTCTACACAAGGCAGGGAAACTGGCATGTTGTAAGCGAAACATTGATTCAGGTTAAGATTAGAATAAGGCCTCGTTTCCACTTAGCGATACAGTTTGGTTTGGTACGGAACAATAACCCTTGACTTGGCTTGCGTTTCCACTGCTAATAGCAACCCCCCTAACTTGGTCCTGCTAAGGCTTATGCCAGGTGGTGATAGCCGCGACAGCTACGAAACATTGGTGACATCAGAATCAAGGCCAAGGCTATATAACTGTGATGACATCATAGCAGCTTGACACAGTGCAGTCCGCTGACTAACTATATGAAGAGGAAAAACGCCCCACAATAAACAGAGAGCGGTGTGCAAATTGTGTTATCTAAACACGATACTCTTGACTCTTGTCGAGGTGATAACACACAGTGATTTATCTCTCCCACGAAAATGATGATTCTGTCGACCAATCAACGGACTGCAGTGTGTAGCTCCACCCCCTTTTGATACCCCAAGGAAAGGTTCACAAAAATAGGTACGGCTCTGTTAGCTAATCTTGGTACCCTTCCCAACTTTTGACAGTGGACACACAAATAAGTGCTGAGGCGTACCGACCCCAACCACACCGCTTAGTGAAAACAAGGCTTTCTGAAAACACCATTTTCTAGAAACACCGTCACAAGTTTATTTTGATTCTGTGACAAATAGAGCGAGTCGCTGGAAATAGAGGACCGTTTTACAGATATCCTTAGATGCAGATATTACATTTCGGTGGCTGCATATATTATAGTTAAGTTGACATGTATTGTATTTGAGTTGCAGCATATTATGTGTTGGCTGTATGTTTTAAATGTCTTTTCAACACGTTATTATCGTCACTACTGAATGTGTCAGGAATTGTTAAAGCCCCTGTTAACCCAAATCCTCATAATCCTTCTAACTATGTAATGTGGGGAGTTAGCAGCAAGATAGTAAAGCATCTGAACAGAGTTATAGGCATATTTATCAATCCACATTAAAGATATTGTCATTTACTTTTAATAAACTTTTCAGAAAATCAGTTTAGATGAGTCGGCGATGCTTTGGTTCTTATTACACAATACATATTTTGAACCAAAACTTTGATTTCTTGAATTAGTTTTTTACTATTTAAGACCAGGTTAACAGAGGCCTTAACTCCTTTATTGTTTAATTTTTGCTTGTGAAATCTGTCTGTTTCCTGTGGTTTCTCATAGACCTATGACAGGCGTATTATATGTAAAACTGTTCCTATTTATATTATTATTTAATGATTGTTTAACTTGTTTAATTTGAAAAATAAATACAAGATCACTGCAGGATCTCAATGCCTTTTTTCTTTATTCCTGTACTCACACCACCATTTGACTGATCGGAGCAAATTGGGCCGATCAGGCAAATGAAGAGAGAATTTCCATGCAGAACGACCAACCAGACCACAGCTAAAGGAGTGATCGCAACATGCAAATGACCCACAGTCCTGGACATTTTCCACCCACACTAACACGAAACTCAACAATTAAAAACACACAGTACACAGAATGCAAATAGTATGGATGAATGAAAACAACCATCACGGGAAATAATAATACTACTTATAAACTTTATTTGTAGAGTACATTTCACACGATAAATGCTGCTCAAAATGCTTTACAAGATCTAAATATATATATATAGGCAAGGCAAGTTTATTTATATAGCACAATTCAGACACAAGGCCACTCAAAGTGTTTTACAGGGCAAAATCAAAATACATAATACACATTAGAAAAGTGATTGAATAGAAATAAAACATTTATAGTTATACAATATATACATGCAGTGAGTCCTTTACAATATAGATATAATTATATAATAAGGAAATAAGATGGAACATAAACACTTGATTTTGGAATGTTTTGCTTCATTGGACAGTTTGGAGAAAGAGATATTAAAATGGGGCAGAGAGGGGAATGACATGCAGAGAATGACCCGGGCTGGATTCTAACCTGGGTCTCATGTGAGCTTCTAGAAGAATGAGACTGGCGGGACACTGCCAAAGACACCAAGAGCTGCCAGCCAGCAAATTGGTACTATGGGAACCAAGTCATGGTCATCGGTCTCGAGGACGTCCTACACTAACATACGTGGATATATTCAAGCAAAGCACCAATGAACTGGCCAGATGTATGGAGAACCAGGTTGACTGGAAGCAACGATGGAGGGCTCGTCTGAGGACGACCTAGAGAGAGATGTGAAGAGGACTGAGACTCTATGGGGGGAGGGGTCTCTAACCCCTACACCAACTGCTTTACCACTTTACCCACTTCTATAACAGCAACATGTTAGCTTCCCTTCCCTGTGTAGATACAGCAGGGGCAACACCAAACTGCAGGGCAAATTAAACCATAATACAGAAGTACTTAACACACAGCTGACCATGTCGTTCCACCCTGAAGACCAAAGCAGAGTTATGCGACAAATTAACCCAAGCATGTAAAACCACAGCACCAATATGATGGCCAAAATGGTGCGGAAGGCCCTCTGCTTTGATTGGTCAACTCGCTCCTTGCCCCGCCCGGCTTCCCCTTCCCCTGGTCCTGGACGAATCAGAACCCAGAGAACGCAAAGGCTGCAATAAGACACAACAATCAAAGAAACAGTGAAAAAGCATACAAATAGGATCATCATTGAAATAAAATTGATCAGGTAGAACATGCCACTCCATCCAAAACTCACAAGCCAAACACATCCAACACAGACATTTCTAACCCTGACACCATGCACCGATCTCAGCCCCATGTAGGTGACTGGGTGGACCACAGCCAGGTAGCGCTCCACACATGTCAGCACGTGAAAGAGGATCTCTCCACAATAAGTGACGCCAAAAAAGATGCCCGCAACCTTCAACAGAACTTGGGGGTCAGTGAGGTAGCTGCAAAGACTGATTGCGGACCCCAAGACCCAGATCAGCTCCATAGCCACGCTGTTGTAGGTGAAGATGTCGGTATGGCTGGTTGTACTAAAGGAGCGCTGCTGCCTCCATCGCTGGTGACCCAGGTAGAGGATGAGGACAGACAGAGGGAGGAGGAGGAAGGCTTTGGTGAAGATGAAGGTGCTTTGGATTCCTATAGCTATAACTACCTCAGAGCAATCATAGGGCACTGAAGAGTTGTTGACTGACATATCTGCTGTCTGTGGATGGAGGCCTGAAGAAAGAAAGAGAAATGTATATATGTTAAGATAAGTTTCTTTTTTTGTCAACATTACACACAGTGCATTGAACTTTGTTCATCACATATCCCCTCTCAAGTCACCACTTCGAAGCGGGTCAGAACACAGGGTCAGCCATAGTACAGCGCCCCTGGAGCAGTTTGGGGTTAAGTGTCTTGCTCAAGGATACAATGGTAGTGAATGTGGGCACCGTAAATGTAATAGCAGCCACCACTAGTTTTACTACTAACACCCTCCTGTCCGGTGCCGGGGATCCAACCAGAGACCTCATGGTTACTGGTCAGCCCCTCTTTCCTCTAGGCCATCCTACCTCCCATATACTTTATAGAAATATCTATTCTCTAAAAATGCGTAGTCAAGCACTAGACTGTAGGCATATTACCAACAGCCTCGTGCAAAAGCATTTTTAGATACTTAACTCACTTAACAATATGCTTTACAAGTGTAATATTATTAGTTATTACATTATTATGTCTTAGTTTGATTGTCAGACTACTTAACAGTAGGGTGAACGATTACTATGAATGCATAAATCAGTTAATGTTACATTTAAGAGTCTACATAAATGCTACTGATATAGTCTTGCTTTAAAGCAGGAGTCAGTGATTCTTGACAATGCTTGTTGTCAATTCTTTTATTTTTTGTCAAAATCTGTTTATATTTCCAGTACAGACAGGTAGCGGATTGTGAGGAGATTTTCACAGATTAGGACAAAAAAGCATCCTCTGGAATCGCTGACTTAGACTTTAAAGAGTTGAGGTACAAATATCAAGGCAAAAAACAAACAACAATGCTAACTTGCGGCAGGGTACAACATTTGCTACCATTTTCACATTTGCCAATTAGCATAAAAACTAAATAATCGTAAGGCTGTTGGTGATGTTGACAGATGTTTGGCTACAAACAACAATATTGGACAAATTGAAATTGTGACACTACATTATGATGTAAACAATTAATGGTTCATCAAAACGATCACAAATGATGGCAGCCTTTCCTTGACTCTATAGAAGCGCTGAAGTCATTTTCATGACACCTTATTGACTTTTTCTTTTTTGCTTATTTATCTATAGTTTAAACAATGTCCTTAGACACGTTAAGTAGATCACGCCATGTAAGTTGTATGTTTGATTTTTTTTTTGTTTGTGTTCACTTTTTCAGTTGTGTTGTTAAAAAAAACATACACAAATTTAGTATTTAAAAAATATTACAAATGATCCCGAGGGCTGATAGAATTTCTAGGGATTTCAATTAGCAAAACACAAAAATTCTTACACTACAAGAAAGTCTGGAGGATTTGTCATTTTGGGATCAAAAATGTGTGTTCCAAATTTCATGGCAATCCGTCAACAATAGTTTTCTAGAGATATTAATTGGTTTTAGCATAAAACATGAACCAAAAAGTAATCACGGTAAGTTAAGTTACCCACCTTATTGTAAGTAATCTTTCTTCTCCTGCAAGTTCCCTGACGGCTGTCCTCAGGCTTCTGATCCAAATATACAGTATAATAAACACTTATGCTTCTGTGGGTTATTTCAATAATGTCCATTAGTGACAGATGGACGCAGGTGGTGTTTTGCATGTTATGAAACAGGCGCACGATGAGTCTCGACTATGAACCACAAAAGGCAAATTTTCTTTTCACATTATTCCACTGGGTGTGATCTAGTATTTGTTTGGGAGGACACTTCCACATGACTGAAATATATCAGCATCTCTATCACATTAATCTGTATCATAAATAGAACAGCATAATAGTGTAACAATCGGGGTACAAAATGTATATATTTATAAATTATAAGTTATCAAAAACCAAGAGGTAACAAATTAATGTGTACTGGGCTAATGTAGGTTCGACTCTTGGAGCTGGTGGAGAATTAATGACACAGAATGTTGGTGACCGGTTTTGTATTTCGAAGTTCACTTAAACAATTAACAAAAAACCACTTGAACTTAAATCAAGGAAAATTCCACAAAATAAAGATAATAGGCCTTCAATTCATATATTTCTTTGGCTGTTCACAGTTTGTCTTAAAGGCTTCTTTTACCCTCCATACGATTAAATAAACATTCCAAGTTCTATTCATATATCAATCAAAATAAACCTAAATCAATGCACCCAACACATATCATGTACTGCAGTTATTTGATATGTTTTGTGTGCAGAATGTTCAAAGATTTCAAATGTTTGCTTTGGTAGGGGGAAATCCTACCACACCAGACAGCCAGGCTTGAGGCCTTTTGAGGGAATTGTTTCCAGTCTCGTCAAGTTTCTCCTTTAGCTCGCCATCGTCTCTGCTCCGGCAATAGGGCCTCACCTGTTTAGGCAAACAGGTAAGAGAATCCCAAGTCTGCTCAACTTGGGAGCAGCATTTTGATCAAGTTTGCCATTGTGGAGGTCTCACCATTGTTCAGTATAGAAAGATTCTTCCTCAGCAGCAGCACATCAGCTCCTCAGGGGCTTGCAGTAGTGATGGCAGTCTGACACTGAAGCGTCGATAGTTGCTTCAAACCCTGATCTACAATTCCCAAGAAGCACTGCTTCGAAGCTTGCTTCAGTACGAAAAAAATCACTTGACATATGACGTCCGAAGCAGCAACTGCTTCGTTGCCTGAATCACTTGACTGGTCCGCGGCTCGGTGGAGAAGCTTTGAGCTATGAAAGAAACCGGCTCAATCCATAAACCGTTGACAAACTAAGGCAGCCTACCTCAATACAAATCTTTGAGTGTTCCCCATCCCACATAATTACCCTTGTAGAGTTAGGCTACTCAAGCACACCCAACCAACCTTGCCCAAAGCCAGCTGGTCACCGCGGCACAGCCTGATTATTCAATGGAAAAAATAATCACACAATCGGCGCTATTGCGACAATGTAATTAAACTTTTGTAATGTCAGTTAGATTAGGCTGGGGGATAACACACCAACTGTGGTGTTGAGGTCCGGGGTTAAAATCCCGGTTTGAGGCAGATGTCAATATATTGTAGGTTTTTATAATATGCTGTTTCAATTGTATCCTAGCCTAAATCACTTAGCCTATTTGGACATAGGCTAGGCCAATCCTTTAAAGAACAATTTAGACATCTGTATTTTGATCAATCTTTGTGCGTGAATAGATATTGAGTATTTGGGTTTGTGGGGTGTGTGTGTGAGTCAAATAATTTTAAAAGCAGGGATACTTTTAATCCACTGCAGCCTCGCACTTCGCCAGCAGAGGTCACTGTCACTGAAGTTTCGAGTAATGATCCCATTTTCGAAACAATTGGTTCAACTGGTAGCCTGGAAATCCAGACCCTGATATCTTGAACAATAGACGGTCTGGCCACGATCAATAGTAATTCCCAACTCAAGGGGCGGCTCCTACTCGTGCATTTCAAATGCCACTGCACGCAGTTGGATAGCACTACAACCAATCAGAGCGATGCACAAGGTGACGTAAGCCTCGTTCGTTTAGCGAACAGCTGTTAAACTGTTAAATTAAACGTTTGCCGTGGTCGGTCGGCAAAACAGAACATTCCACTTACTTGCTAATGAAAGATTTGAGTGCCGTCTTCCAAATCGTTAAGGGTCGAGGCCAAAGCAGTCTCAAACTCACACAACATATCCGCAGCCATCTTTGATGTTTACTATCATGGCTTCGACGTTGCATGCACGCCACAGTCGTCATCCGGTTACGTCCTCCCCAGAGCACCATATAAAGGGCTCTGGCGCGCCCATATTAGATAGAACCGATTGAAACGTGAGCCCAGATTGCTGGTCTTCTTGATAAAGCTTCAACGGAGCGTGTCCAGACCAATAGGTGCCGCAAATGTAATTTGCCAGCGCCTAGTGGCAGGTCTGGGAATGCCAGGCTACTCAACTGGTTCATAGCTTTATAAAAGCTTCATTTGCCCATCACTAGCTTGCAGTCTCTGTAAAGGTAAATTTGGCTTTGTGTCCAGGGTTGAAGACAGAAGTTTCTCTTTCAAAAGTTCTCCTTGACTGGTTTTTGAATGACTGTGTCCTGCTGCCTTTTGCCTGAATCCTTGATTAGGTGATTAGCTTCACCTTGGGAAAGTGGGTAGATGCCTGTTGGCTGCTGACTGCATCCAATTGGCTCAGGGGATTTGATTGACAGATGCTGTCATCCAATTTCAGCAGTGTTACAAAAGCTATAATGTCATGTGTTATTATATCTATGACAATTACCATTAACACATAGGCCTTATTCAAGCACATTTAACCATAGTTAAGTTATTGTAGGCTACAATATGTTAATGGAGGAGGGTTGATAAATGCGTTTTTTTAGGCGTATTGCTGCATTTTTGCGACATTTCAGTTTTTGATCGGAAGAAAATGTCACAAAAAAAGTTTTTGGGTCAGTTTTGGGGCGCATTTCTTTGTAATATTTCCGCTTTGGGTTATAGTTAAGGTTGTGTAGCTTGTTGAATGAGAGAAGGCCAGGTGGACTGTGGAGTTTTTGCATATTGCAAATCAAACAACAGACTCTGTGTGACTCTGAACCATTAATCACACCAGGCACATTTGCTTAATGGTATTTTCCCTCCACATGAGCAGGATGGGTTCAATACTGACACCACTGGTTTGAATTTGTTTGCTCAAGGGCAGTGCAGCAGGGCAGGCAACAGAGCCCCCAAACACCATATTTCACCCCATTCACTGTATATAACAATCCTAAAAGTATGATTACAATACAAGAGGCTGTTGCAAACACACCAAGGATGTAAGGAAATTATCTAATGATAATTTTTTTTCAAATGTTTTTTTTGTATCAAAGTGAAAAAAATCAAGTCTTTGTAGTCTCATGGTTAAGGTGCAATTTGCTTGAAAATCAATACATTTCAAATGTACTCGTAACGACACGCTTAGCAACTGTCAAAGGGCTGTGATTTAGGAGCTCCATGATGCAGCGTCTGTCAGGCAAATTATTTGATTTGTTTAGCGACATGCAAAAAAAATCCTCATCTTACTGCTGTCTGTCTGTCACTGACACAGGAGCAACACTCACTCAACCATCAAACTCAAACAGCCCAACAGTCAGGGACTTTTGTGGCAAAGGAAAAAGAAGAAAAGCTGAAAGGTGGGTGACCTGTACAAACCTTATCATTCTAAAATAATATTTTATCATCCGTATGCTTATTGAATACTTTTAGAATACAATTAAGAGTAACTAACCAGTGTCTTCTTTTGCCTAAGTTTGGGACCAAACCAAAAAACAAAAGCCAGAGATTTCACCAAAAATGTTTAGGTTACCAAAAATATCAAATCAATTTAAATTTCTTTCATTGTCCAAAAGTACCTTTTCAGGGACCAAATAATGGGTTCTCAACTTTGAGCTTTTCTGCAGCAATGGAATAAAGGTAGCCAGCAAAAGCAAGTGGAGCCACAATTTATCAAAAAGATAAATAAGATAAGATCTGCAGCAAAGGAATTCAATGAAGCCTTGAAAGTTGATGCAAACAATTGGTCCAGGTGTCCCAACTTTAGTTGATGACTTTCAAACCCTCTGTCTGTATAAAAGCAGTGTTGGATCAGACTCACCATCTGAATATACAGGTCGAAAGTCGAAAAATGTAATCATACAAAAGTTCATTTATTTCAGTAATTCAACTTAAAAGGTGAAAATAATATATTATATAGAATATTTACATGCAAAGTGAGATATCTCAAGCCTGTATTTGTCATAATTTTGATTATTAAGGCTTACAGCTTATGAAAACCCCAAATTCAAAATCTCAGAAAATTTTAATATTACATGAAATCGATAAAGAAGGGATTTTAAATACAGAAATGTCAGCCCTCTATAAAGCATAATAATTCATTTGTACTCAGTACTTGGTTTGGGCCCTTTTTGAATGAACTTTTGCCTCAATTCCAATTACAATTTTTCTCAGTTGCTTTGGTGCTTTTCTCAGATCAGTATGAAAATTCTCATAACTATTAGTTCAACCTCTGCAACATTTAGTCATTTGAGCACATCATAGTAGCAATTTCTCCTTCCTCTGAACAAATTGCAATTGTCATTTGCTTATGTCATGTCAGTCAAAATGAACTATACTTATGGATGCTGAATAGTCGTTCCCAATAAAACTAATAGTTTTAATTTCGTTGCTTGAATCATTACATACAAAATTGTTGAACTAGTTATCAAATTCTGTCAAGCAAATTTTATACCTTTTCTTTATCATAGATACTTTCCTCGCTGCATTGCAACGGATAATATCCGTTGTGATGTAGATGAAAATATGTGGCCAGACAGACAGGAACGTCTGGATGTGCCAGAATGATTTACCTATATATGTTCAGTTACAATATGTCCTGTTATATTGTTCACATTTGTGCAAAGCTCTACCAAAAGGGTGTTTTTTTATGTTTGTTCTAAATAAGTGACTGAAGTGTATTTTTCTTTTGCACTATGCTGTAGTATTGCAAAGCGCATATACAGTAAAAATGTGAAACATACGTATTCAGTGTCTTGTACTCACTTACTCCCCTAACTACAGCAATGTGTAACTTTACTGTAGTTTTCAAATGGCTGTACAAGTAGTGTATAGTGCTGTCTTGAGCATTTTCAGGTAGTGTCACCGAGTTCTGACCTTTTTTTTTGCATTGGAAAACACTGAGAGAATAAACTGCCATAATGAAAACATGACAAAGCCATTTGACTATCTTGTTCATAAACGATGGTGTCAAGACTTCTCATTTTGATGACACTGGCAGTTTCATTGACATGAATACTTGCTTTTGAGGAATAGACTATCCATTCTGAGCAAGTGACGTACTTTTGCAGGTTATCCACTAGGTTTAGCAGTTTGCACTAATTGTTTTGAGAAATGCACTAACTGCTGTGCAAATGTTAATAGTGATGTGAGAAAAGCACCAAAGCCACTGAGAAAAACTGTAATTTTCCATGATATTCTAATAATACGAGTACCACCTGTATTAGATATTATTGTAAGTTTAGATAGATGTATTAGATATCTTATTTTAATTTCATGAAAAAAAACCCTCTGTCCCTCTGTTTCTACCACAGCCCACCCCCATCGGAGCAGATATGTCCAACAACTCCTCCGTGTATCAGAATCTCTTTTACTGCTCTGACTTCCAAGCCACTAAGGTCTTTCATGCTTTTGTCATCTGCAAATGTCTCCTAATGCTCCCGGTCTGCGTCTTCGTCTTGTACCTGGGCTATCAACAATGGCGTCGGCAGCAAAGCTCCAGCAGAACAACCAACCATTCGGACGTCATAACCTTCCACCAAATGGCCATGGAGATCATCTCTATCACTGCGAGCGTTGTTTACCTTTGCGGCATCCTCGCCAATCTCCCAATGATGATGCAAGTAGCCTACTATGTTATGAAAGTGCCTTTTCTTGGAGAAATTCTTTTTCACCTCTTGACCTGTGTTGAACGCTACCTGGCTGTGGTTCACCCCATCACCTACCTGGGGCTGAAACAGTCGGGTGGGGTCAAGATCAGAAATATAAGCCTTGTCTGTGTTTGGCTGCTGTGCTTTGGGTGGATTGGGGTAGAAGATTTCTATGCCCCTCAATTTCCTTTCATCCCATTTTTCAGCATGACGGGCGCTTCATTACTTGTCATCTCCTACTGCAGCCTTTCCGTTATCTGCGCTCTGATTCGTCCAGGGCCCGGAAAAGTGGGCAGGGCCAAAGAGCAAGTAGACCAATCAAAGCAGAGGGCCTTTCAAACCGTCGTGGCCATACTAGCAGTGCTGTGGTTGTGGTTTTTGGTTCTCATTTTGTGTGCTGCTCTGGATTTGTCACAGTTGCTAAGTGAACGCGACGGGTGTGTGGCGTTGATGTCAGCCCTCTGGTTCAGTCTGCCCAGCATTTTTGTGTTGCCGCTGCTGTTTCTACACCGAGCCGGAAAACTGCTGTGCGGCCGTTACAGCAATGAGTAATGGCAACTTTGGCTGAATTAATTAAAGGTGTAGTCAGCAATTCTGGAGAATGCTTGTTGTCAAAATCACTTTGTCAAAATCAGTGAATATCTCCTCACGATCCACTACCTGTCTGTACTGTGTGTGTACTGGAGAAAGAGAACCATGTGTTAATAACCAGCCTAGGCTCTGTAAACTGGTATGTAAGCAAAGGGTATGAAAACAAAGAGGGGCCACCATAGCTAGCAACATGCCCATTTACAGAGCCTTGACAGCGCACACACAGTATGTACAGATAGCCGATCGTGAGGAGATATTCACTGATTTTGACACCAAGGGTTCACCTGAACTACTGACTACACCTTTAGAGAGCTATTTTAACTAGATCAGAGCTGCAAATAGGAACTGAGAACAGGTTACACCAGTGGGTTTATACAATGTAATAATATGAGGGAAAGAAATAGGACATATTATTTAGTTTGCTCATTTCTGATATATTTTTTGTTAAATGTCTTAGTTAATACAAGCTACTGTAAGTATTTTTAGAAGCAGCAAAGTCAGATTTAGTAACATCAGTAGAGTTAGCAGTGGGGCACTCTCTATGTTTACATTTCCTCACTGGTTTTATGATTCTTTTCAATTGGGAAAACGTATTTAAGTCTTGTAGGAATGCTTAGCATAAAGATTGTGTTTGTGAATCATAACCAAACTGTGTGGTGAAACGTGAAAAATAAATGACATAATTAATGTTTTAAAATGTTGCTTTGAGTGTGTTTTGGTATTCAAAATCAATCTTATTTCCCTCTCTTTTCTTTTGGCATAGATGACATATGAATGTGTGTATGATCGTATGTGTGAATGGCAATACTGTAGGTCTCCCTTGAAAAAGAGTCTCCAATGGGATGCACCTGTATAAATAAAGGTTGAAAAAAACAGCCCTATTCTCTATACAGGCCCGGTCTGCACAGATGACCAACTGATTCAAAGGTGACTGACATTCAAATAGTGATGCTGCTGAAGCTATACGAGCTGACCTTCCCTTGGCACAGTGAAAACAGAGATTTACCTTCTGTAATTAACCGTAAAAAAGTATCATAAAACATTAAGTACTTTTGCAAATAAGACACAGTCCTGCTCACACCTGTTGTAAATGCACCTGTTGTACACACACACACACACACACACACACACACACACACACACACACACACACACACACACACACACACACACACACACACACAAACACACTCACACACACACACACACGTCTATTAAAATGTATTTATATCAGATATCAGATGCCAGTGAACAGAAGTCTTGAGTTTGGAGACGCAGTGAGAGGACCAACAGAGAGCATCTCTGCTGAGGTGAGTGTTCTCTAACAATAAACTCTTTGATTCAGTTCTAGACTTAGAGATCTAGATTCAGTTAATAATGAGTAATCAAAGTTCAATAGATCAGTGATATTTAAAGAAAGGATTTTTTATAGTAACTTTTAATATTACATGTATCTTAAATGTATTTTTGGTAACACTTTACAATAAGGGTACATTGATTGACCGTTAATTAATGCTAAGTTAATGCTTGATACGCATTTATGTAGCATTTACTATTCATTATTAACTATTAACTATTATCTATTAATTTCTAATAATCATTAACTAACTTATACTTAGTTAATGTTTAACTAAGCATTAGTTAACAAACCGTAAAAATGCTTAACAACCATAAACGTACTGTTACTTACTCAGCCATAACAGTTAGTAAATGCTTAATAAGAACGAACTAAGTATTAACTAACCATTTATAGCATTAATTAACAGTTCATTAATGTACCCTTATTGTAAAGTGTTATAGTATTTTTTAAATGTTGAATTTATTAAATGATAAATCCAATAAGCAGTATAATGCAATCACACTGGAAACCATGAATTCAATGGTTGTATCAGATCATATTCTGGGGCTTTGTCTGGACATGGTGAATTTTAAACGTCTGATAAAGTCCAAAAAAATAAGTCTGTCAGCGATATATATTTAGTTGTTTAGAGATTATGATTTATTCATTTATAAGTACTCAAATGTCAATAGACTGATTCTTTCTGATGGTGAATCATTTTATTGTAAGGGTTGATAAATTGTGTTTTGTAAAATCAATACATAATAGTGTTAATCTTCTCACACTTTAGAATGCATTTTCACTCTTTTTGTATGTTTTTCCTGTTTTGTGGGAACCAGAGAAATAGATATCCTTTAACCATTCTTGTAAAATGTGTCTGTTGCTGGGGTTTCATTTTGGAGACAGAGGCGTTGATCATACTTGCTGTGGTGATTATATCTTGAGATGGTTTGCGCCAACCAAATCCGAAGAGTCTTTTTTTTAATTTATTTTTTAACTTTGTCGCAACAGTGCACACTTAAAAATAGCAATTATATTGTGAATTCAATAACGTTAGGACGATTTGACTATTAATGGGTTAAGGTACATCACATTCGGTTGTCATTCACTGATTTGCAACACTGCAAAGCTTGTACAAGAAAGACAACACAGCAATAAAGATAAGGGCTAGTGAACCAGCTCCACACAACATGCTCTGCCGTAGACAATTAAATCTCCATATACACTCGTCTTACTGCTGGAAAGTAGAAATCAAGGAATTCAACAGGCCATCCATGCTTATTGCCTACAAATCCACGTTTCCAATCAGTGTGTTGACACCACTGGAGTTTTTTTGTTTGTCTTAGCATCATAAAAGTACAAGCAAATGTCATTTGCCCTAAATATTAAAGAGGACCTATGATACCTTTCGACTTTTATGACCTATACACGTTGTTATAATGATTTATAGTCATGTTTAACCATACTAGAGTATCAAATAATTACATACATGCATTTTGACGTATTCCCTGCTGACCGTCTGGGGTGGCTGTGCAGAGCACTAAACACTATGGCAGCCGGTCGAGCCGAACTTGTTCAAATTTCAGGGTAGTTTCTGTCACGCTCGGGTCGTTTCTGTCATGTTTCCATGTATGGTAATGCTGCCGCTCAGGCAAGCTCCGGCTGCATGCCCCCACCTTCCTGAAAATTTCCCGCTGCTGGAAGGAAGGTAACCAATTACAACGGAGTGGGGTTTGCAGCAGGGGGGGAGGGGCGGAGAAGCTCAAAGCAGTGTGTAGAGAGAGACTGCTGTGCTCGCTAGGGTAAGAGGAAGAGTGTCCCGAAAATCTACATAGTTTTTTGTGATGTGATTCGTGTCAGGTTGCTCTATAGCAGTTTTTAACAAGAAATGAAGACCAGAAAAGTAGTATAATGGGATCTCTTTAAGATTAACAAAAAAATTAAACCAGGTATGATTCTTTACCGGTCCAGTTGCAGCTTTGATTAAGGGCCTCAGGTTATTTCCAGGAGTTCAATTAAAGTCCTCTTTTCATGATTACTGAAAAACCATTGATTAGCAAAGTTATCAATTATCTCCATGTCTCCATATGATTTTAAAGCTATAGTGCGTAACTTATATTGCCCCCATGAGAAATTCTGAAAAATTGGAAAAATACTGTCGGTGCATCTACATGAGGTAAAGCCTTCTGTGATCGCACATGGATTTTATACCTTCTGCTGTACGTCCAGGTTTTTTCTTAGCAGTAGAATCAACAACTGAAACATTTCTTGGGCTCTTCTTGGGATTGTTCTGAGCTCCTGCACTAGTATCGAGAGAGCTGATAGGATTAATACATGTTTTGTTATCTCACTTGTGTTGGGCCACAGTGTCATTCATCATTGACACTGTGCACAAACATCTAAAGCGGCCCAACACATCAGCCAGACTCTTGTTTGTAGACTTCTCCTCGGCATTCAATACACTACAGCCCCACATCCTGGCCAACAAACTCACCTCCTACTTCCATTTAGACGACCAGCTCATCCGGTGGACACTGGACTTTCTAACCGACAGGTCACATAGAGTCCGGGTCAACAACACCTTCTCCGACCTCCGACACACCTCGACGGGCTCCCCTCAGGAATGTGTGCTCTCACCTCTGCTCTTCATCCTCTATACAGATGACTGCAGATCCACACAGCCTCAGTGTCACCTGGTGAAGTATGAAGACGACACAGTTCTCCTGTCCCTGCTCCCAGGTCCTTCACAGCAGCATGGATCAGCTCTCCAGGAGTTTGTGGAGTGGTGCGACAGCTCATGCCTTGAGATGAACGTGAGTAAGACCAAAGAGATGCTGGTGACCTTTCCTGAGATGCAGAGAGAGCTGGCCGCAGCATCCATCATCTCAATCCACGGGAAGCCGGTGGAGCTTGTGGAGGAGTATAAATACCTGGGCACCATCTTCGACAGCCAGTTGAAATTCTTCTCCAACACTGAAGAGATCCTTAGAAAGTGTCACCAGCGGAAATATCTCCTAAGGAAACTAAATTCCTCTGGAGTCAGCAAAAAGATACTGCTTAGCCAATAGAATTATGCAGGACACGCTCTACACCCCGCCTTTGAGTGGCTCCCCTCAGGGCGTCGACTACGCTGCCCCGGCTGCAGGACACAGAGGAGAAAAGCAACCTTTGTTCCCAAGGCTGTTCACCTCCTCAACTCCTCCTAAACCCCCCACCCGGGATCGTGACCTCCCCACATGGACTGGCGAAGCCGTGAACTCTGAACTCTGTTTTGCCCTCTCACTCCCATTAACTGGTACAACATAAATACCTCGCTTCTATTCACCTCAAAATTGTAATATAACCAGCATGGTATTTATTTAATTGATTGCACTTTATATTTCTGTCATATTTGACATTTTACACTTTTAAGAGTCAGTTCTCCATTTATAAACATGCATTTTGCATATTTTATACTTATTTATATATATTTGTGTATTTGTAGACACCTGTGGTTGTGTGTATTGTCTGCCAGGTAGCAACGCTGTGTTTTTGTTTGTTTTATGTTTGGACATGGCCTTGTCCTTTGTAATGCTGCTGTTCTATGTGCCTTCAATTGCCCCCTGGGGACAAATAAAGTTTTTTTGAATTTGAATTTGAATTTGGCAATTGCATGAATGTAATCGAAATTCATTCAGGGGAGAGTGGCCTGAGATGTGCCGGTGGGGAAGTTGTGCCACCCCTTGTTTCTAGAAAACCATAGAAGAAATTGGAAATGTGACCACATATTTAAGAAGAGCCATCCATTTGACTCATTCTGTAAAGAAGGGAGAAACATGCAATAAGATATAAGCACATTTAAGCTCAAAAAATTTTTTTTTATTTCCATGATGAAGGTTTTTTGATTATTGTGTCTGAACAATTATAGACACGTTTGAAAACATTTGACACATGTTTTAGTGCTTTAGTACGCTACACTTTGTGTCTATGTAGTTAGCACGATGTCAGCCCTAAACTGCTGCATAAATGCTTATTATCCAAAATTCTGGGGTTGGGGTGATTTGTGCCAGAGGGCCTGGGGTGAGTTATAAGTAAGTAAGTAAGTAAAATTTATTTATAAAAGCACATTTATAACAGTTTGCACTGTCCAAAGTGCTGTACATAGTGCATTCAGTAGGTAAAAAAAGTTAATATAACAATAACAAAAATAAAAGACATAAAGCCCAGACATCCACATATAAACAAAGATAGTAGTGCAGAGGTAAGATAGTTAATGGGGAGGAAACACCAGGGTGTACAGATGGGTTTTGAGCCTTGATTTAAAAGCAGAAATGGAGAGGGAATCGGATATGCCAAGTGGCAGTTGGTTCTACAAGGGCGGAGCAGCTAGTGCAAAGTACATTTCTGAGAGTTGTGCCAGTGGCATGGCTGTATACGCTGGTCACCAAAAGAAAGTGATTGTCTACAGTAGCTCAGAAGAGACTGACATCTCTATTCCACTTAACGACACCACTGATGAGAGTTCAGATGGCCATAAAGATGATGATGGTGACTTTGTCATTGTGAGCTTTGCAGGTAAAACCATTAGATCTGCTAGGTCTTGTTTAAGAAAATTGTCCTTTAATCTTTGTAAAATATTTACTTTAAATAAACCTTAAATAAGTGATTGTCTAAAGGATTTGTCTTGCATTACAATTTATCCTATGGTATTCTCTCTTGTGACACAACTTACACCACAACGGGGGCAAGTTGTGCCACAAGACAACTTTTTTTCCAAAAGCTATATTTCTTAAACAGTTTATTTTCGATCCAAAGTTATTGTTGCCGGAGATGCACAACACCCTGAAATATATGTACATATTTGAGTTGGAGACCTTACTGTCAACGCCTCACCATAAAGTCATTTTGAGTAAAAAGTGGCACATCTCACCCCACTCTCCCCTTTATGAAAAAGTTATACGCTATAACTTTAACCTTGTCTCTACTTCCCATCTCTTCAATTCCCCTGTTTTATTCACTGTGCCTTTACTTCTCCCCTCAGGCCACCATGGATGTAAATACATCAGTCAACTCCACAGCCCTCAACGACTCCTCCCTTCTCACTCCATACATCTCCTCACTAGATATCGTCACATGTTTCAAGTCAACAAAGCATGTCACAATCTTCTCTTCTTTTGTTGCCACCTACATCTCCTTCCTCCCAATGCTCATCTACATCCTCTACCTTGGTTTCCAACAATGGCGGCAACAGCACTCTGTTCCCACGGCTACCACAAGTCACTCCGATGTCATCACCTACCACTCCATCGCCATGCAGATGTCTGAAATCTTTGGGCTCACTATCTGTTTACCAGGCAGCTACGTCAATCGCCCACATATGGTGTTGGCAGGGCTATACACCGGGTCCGGCTCCTACTTGGGACAGAGTCTGTTCCACCTCCTGACCTGTGTGGAGCGCTACGTGGCTGTTGTTCACCCGGTCACCTATCTGGGTCTGAGACAAGGTCGCGGGGTCAAGATCAGAAACATCATCATAGGATGTGTTTGGCTAGTGAGCTTAGGATGGGTCTTTGCACGGTTTATTCCCATCTATAACTTCTATTTCATCATGGAACTCTGCTTCATGGGTTCCTTCTTATCTATCATCTCTTTCTGCAGCATTTCTGTTCTCTGCATTCTCAAGCGTCCAGGGCCGGGGGAAGTAGGTGGGAAGGGGGTTGACCAGACAAAGCAGAGGGCTTTCAACACCATCATGGCGATAATGGGGACGCTACTGTTGAGGTTTGCTGCAGATCTGGTGTTCACTGTGGCATCGTTTAACTCTGAGAGCACATGTTCTGTTTTGTTTGCTGCAATGTGGTTCTGTCTGCCGAGCAGTTTGGTGTTACCTCTGCTCTTTCTACACCGGGCAACAAAATTACAAAGTTGTAAAGGAAACAATGAATCTGGGTGAGGGTAGAGCCTTTGTTGGAATGGGACCGTGTCTATAAACATGTGTGTAATCTGCATATGGACGAATAATGTTATTTATGCAAAATGTACGTAGATAAGGATCTAACCTTGAGGACAGTAGCTTGTCATGTAGGATTTTATGACCATATCAAATGCTTTTGAGACGTCAAAGGGTGGCCCCAAACTAGTCATCCAAAGTGAAGACAATGGTAGAACCGTCTTTTATTTTGCTGTGATCGATTCATAAAGCAGACTGCTGTGACTGTAGTAAATTCAGTTTAACAATAAAGGTTTGTAATGTGGAATATACAATGTTTTTTTTTATGGTTGACAATACATTTTTTAATGTTTGAATGACAAGTTATTGACATTTTGTACATGGTCCTCATACAGAAGGTTGATCATTGTAAAGTTAGCACTGCTTCATGTCTATGAACCAAATTCCAAAGGAAAAAATGCAAAACAGAAGTAATGTTGTGTGTCCCAAAGCAGCCAGGCCACAGGCAGTAGCTCCTGTCCATTCAAATCAGAGAATGAAAACACACACATTTTCTGTGGACCTGATGCAAATATGTGTGTTTATGTAATCTGTGATTGGTTCACGACTACGGAGATCATTGAACCTCTGCCTCCTAAAATAACAGAGACCAGCAAAGACATTATGGGACTAATGATAACTTATAAATCACATGTTAGACAGATACTGGGAGCACTGCCAATGAGATTGATGCTTTGTGACTTTTTATTTTATTTTTATTTTTTATTGTGTTTTGTGTCTTGTTTTAAGTGTGAAATTTTGTTTTTTTTAATGTGAAACTTTTATGTTTTTATGCTTCTCCTTCTTGGCCAGGACTCTCTTGAAAAAGAGATTTTGAATCTCAATGAGTATATTCCTGGAAAAATAAAGGTTAATAAATAAATAAAGCAGACCAAGTGATAAATGCAAATCCCCAAAGTGAGTAGTTTCGTATATGGTACTAACTAATAATAATAACTAATCTTTAAAGCTTTAAATGCATCAATGTTTGAAAAGCACAAACTTCACTCCTGCAGAAGAACATGGATTCTCTGTATCCAACTCACACACACACACACACAAATCAGTGATGCGTAAAATAAATATTCAATAATATGATTAGGTTAATAAATACACATCTCGGCTCATAAATCTTCCCCTTGACAAACAAACAGTTTGCAGACAACCTAATCATTATTATTAAGTGTGCATTGTGTTTTTCATGTTTGCTTTCCCCCAAGTTATACAACACAATAGCTTTCATGTAAAGTCCCTCAGAGGAAATTAATTAGGTTGCCTACATACTGTGTGTGAGTTAAGAAGAAGATTTATGAGCAACGATGTTTATTTAGATTAACATTCTGGAATATTTCTTATGCATCACTGATTTCTGTGTGTGTGTGTGTGTGCGTGTGTGTGTGTGTGTGTGTGTGTGTGCGTATGTGTGTGTGTGTGCAGAAGCCAAACATCTATCCACACTTAGCCCTGGTGGACTTCAGTCGTACTCAGTCCCGCCCACACAATAAGCTGGGCCCCTAAAAAGAGGTCCAGTCATGCGACCCCTTTACTCATGCTTTACTGGTATCTGTGTGTGTTTGTGTGTGTGTGTGTGTGTGTGTGTGTGTGTGTGTGTGTGTGTGTGTGTGTGTGTGTGCTCATTCCTACATGAACACATACAGTACATGTATTTGGGGTGAGACTAACTCCTTCAGGGGGCCTTTTGACTTCGTATGCAAAGGTTAGGGAAAAAACGACTTGAACTTTTTTTTTTATCTTCAAAATGAAATAGGATATATTCGACCAAAGTAACAATAAATCCAATGTTTGTTTTGTTGTTTGTGTTATCATAAGTTGGTTGGTCAAAAATAAAGATTAGTTTAGTCAAGTTCTTGGCCTCCAAAATCCTCTCCTATTTGCACTCAGCTGAAACAAATGGATATACATTTCATTTCAATTTCATCTTCTGTTTTGTTCTCGAGTTTTTTCAGTTTGCCTTGTGACTCTGGGCCTCCTCATTATACACAAATAACATTAAATTACATTTATCCAAAGCCACTTCCAGTACGTGCATTCAACCATTAAGGTACAAACTCAGAAAGGCAAGAGTCACGCTAGTACATTATCTTCAAATAAGCCAAACTACAAAGTGCCACATGTAAGTTCCACAGGTAGATGTAATATGTTTTTTTCTTATTTAAACCATCATCTTTTTAGCAGAGGTGCAGTCTAAAGAGGTGTGCTTTAATCCTGCGGTGGAAGATGTTTAGCTTTTCAGCTGTTGTGATGTCAATGGGGAGCTTGTTCTAGACATTTCATAATTATAGTCATAACTTGTTTGTGTTTGCAAAGTCAAGTCAAGTCATTCAGGTCATGGAGTGCCATTAAAACAGTAAAGACATCCCTCATTACTTAATCAAATTACTCACACATTTATTTTGCTTTGCACTGTCCAAGCGTCTTTGAGTGACCTCCAGAAAATCGTTAAATAAAACTTATCAATTATTATTATTATTATAAACTGACCCAGATTATTGATGAGTCAAACTTGATCTGTAATTCTACCAGTAGGTGGTGTTGCTGCTAAATAATGTACACAGTATGAGTGGCCCTAATACGCTGTCATACACAACTCCAAGAACCTAATATTTTTTTTACATTATCATCATTTAATTTGCAACGTTATTGAGTTCATTTAATTACATTTTTAATCTTAATTTTTTATTCTTTTTAATTTTTTCTGAAGCTGAAGCACACTGTAACCTTTGTCAGGGTTTGCAGATCTTTTTTCTAAAATGAAAATCTTTCTTTAAGTATTTTTTAGTTTACTGAAACAACATACTACATTACGCTCATCAAATTGATGTATTATGATCTAAATAAAGGTGATTATTATGAAAAATTATCTACATAAAGACACACACACACACACACACACACACACACACACACACAGACACACACACTCACACAAATACATTAAAAAATGCAAGAATAATTGAACAAAAGTACAGGTAATTATTTAAAATGACCTACATAGGGATAAAAAAATGTAATCGCTTATTTTGTTGTCCACTTATTGATAATTTTTGTCTCATAGTGTTCTTACTGCCTGTGCAGTTTGTCAATGTTTGCTTAGAGGAAGAAATGCCGGTAAGTCCTGTAGAAAGTGAACGGAGTGTGTGTTTGTGTTGAGTGTGTTTCATTGATCAACAGAGGTCACTGAACTCTGACGTGTGACGAGTGGGAGTGAAGCTGGTTTAAAGCAACTCGACCGCAGTAGAATCAACGTTAGTACAGATTTCTTCACTCAGACGAACGACGGCAGAAACAAAGATGGAACGGCTAAATTTACTCGTCTGTCTCGGGTTGATCTGTGTGGCTACAACTCTGGTAAGTCACATCACAATGACATTTTAAATTTTTTATTATTTATCAATTTTTAAAATATTATATTATTATATATTATATTTAAAAAAAAAAAAATTTAAAAACAAAAACACGTGTTGAAACGACAAAATTTTGATAACAATATCATTTAATTCCTTCAACACATATCTATACGGTATTTCTGTAATTCTACTTTTAATGATTGTTTTTACATTGTGCCAACTTCATACAATATATTAAAAGTTTTTTCCGCAGTTTAGTTTAAAGAGAAAAAAACCTTATAGACAATTCACTGAAAACCATCAAATGTGATATTAAGATTACTGTATATATTGGACCTTTTTTTAAAAAATTTTTTTGTACTTATTTTCTCTGTTGCAGTTGATTCGTTCTAGAAAGGAGCTTATTTAATGTATTACATATGTACGGTACTTCTCATCCTTGGTCTTATCACATTATAATCATTTTTAGTTTTTAAATATTATAATTTCTGTCAAGTATGTTGCATTAAATCTGTATCGCCGACAATGTGTACATTTATATTTGTATTATTTCTACTATTATTGTATACTAATCTTTGAATCTGTTGCACATTGTATCTGTTTTATAAAGGAGTTGATTTAATTGAATACATACGTACATACAGTACTTTTGATCCTTGGTCTTATTACATTAATGTTTGTATTTTTTATGTTATAAGTAAACAAAGATATGTCAATCCCTCTTCCACAAAAGAAAGATAATTTGTTTATTAAGAATTGTATACTGTTACATGCATGCTGATACTTAATTAAATAGATTTTGTGTTTTTATTTATTTCTCTAGGCCGCCGACACTGTCGTGGGCCCAAGAGGAGCGCGACCAGTGGAGCAGGGTACCAGAGGAGATAAATGCGCTCCCGCCAAAGACTGGCCTTTCTGCACCGATGATGAATGGGTACGGCTCATTCGATTATTGTTAGTCTATTTGGATCACTTTAATACGCAACATCACATACATAACATGAATAGTACACAATACAAACACAAGAAATCTAGGTGTCTTAATCTAAATTCGTAGTAATAATAATATAAATATACATTTTATTTAAAGGGCACATTTAAATGCTCCCAAGGTCCCCTTAGGAGGCAGAGCTAAAAAACAACAACACTAATACAATTAATTCATCATTAAATTAGACAAAGTTACAATGTTTAAAATCCTTGATATAATATGATAGTATACTAGTGTCATTGTTTAAACTCAATACGAAAAAGGTGTAGGTTGAAGCATTTGCCTTTTACATCTATTCTTTCTGCATTCTATTATTTTTCGTAGGTCCCTCAGAATCTTATTGTAAACATTTTTAATGTATAATTATGTATTAATATTATTATTAATAATGGTATTATTAATTCCTTTATATTATATAGATATAACACACATCCCAGGCAAAGTAAGAAATCAAAACAAAATATATCTCCACAAATTTTTTTTATTTGAGTGGCGTAGTGGGTAGAGAGCGCACCATATCGGCTCAGTCATTGTCGCAGTAGTCGCGGAATCCAGTCCGACCCGGGGACCTTTACTGTCATCACCCCTCCCTCTCTCCATTTCAACTCTGTCCTCTCTCCTCTCAACTATCAATACAAGGTTACAAACCTTAAATTTTTTTTAGGGCTGTCAAGCGATTAAAAAAATTAATCTAATTAATTACAGGCTCTGTGATTAATTAATCTAAATTAATCCCATACTGTTATGACACTTTTATACCTGTTTATAAACAGCTGTATAGCCTCTCTCTCTCTCTCTCTCTCTCTCTCTCTCTCGCTCTCCGTCTCTCGTAACTTCTGTCTCCACAACAGACAGCGCTGCACTGTCACAGATTCATTCACCATCGTCGTACTCATAGGCAAAAATATTGACACACACACACACACACACACACACACACACACACAGCGGGTGTCCGTTTACGCGGGAGGCGAGACAGCTAGCAAACAAAATTGAGACACACACGGAGGAAGAATGAGAGATACTGTTTTGAACCTACATTGTTGCACCCACTAAATCAATAATGCACAGACACTGCGGAGAATAAAGTAAGATGTCTTCCTACCTTCATGCTTATTTGCCCGAAGCATCCCATAAACCGTCCACAGAGCCCTCGCCCCCTTTCCTCTGCTTCTCTCTTTACTTTTCTCCCTTTTACCCGTGCGGGCTGTGTATGCAAGCTACAGGTGCAGCTCGGTGCATCACTTTTGCACCGGGTCAAAGTGCGATTAATCTGCGTTAAATTTTTTTAATGGCGTTAATTTTTCTGTGATTAATTAATCGAAATGAACGCGTTAATTTGACAGCCCTAATTTTTTTATAAATAAAATAAAATTATAAAGTAATTTTATGATTGTGATGGCTCCGTGAGGCATTGAACAAGTAAAAAGCTTCTTGTCTTTGTGTCTGTCATTGCACCAGGGCCCAAAATGTCCGTCCGGCTGCAGGATCCAGGGTCTGTTGGACCAATACGACCACGACCTGCAGAAGAAGGTTGAGAACATCCGCAGCCTCCTGGACCAGTATGGATTGAAGCACCGCACTACAGACCAGGTCTCAAAAGTTACCTTCGAATCCTTGAAGGAAAGGCTTATAATCGACGCTGGTAAGAATCAGAATCAGAATCACTTTTAATTAATCTCATTGTACAGTACACAAGAGTGTTTGGGGCGACTGTGGCTCAGTTGGTAGAGCGGGTCGGCCGATGATCAAAGGGTTGGAGGTTCGATTCCCGTCCTGCCACCTGTGTCATAGTTGTTGTGTCCTTGGGCAAGACACTTCACCCACGTTGCCTCGTGTCAATGTTGATAGTTAGCCTGCTATCGGTTGAATGGGAACAGGTCTCCCTTGCAAAAGAGTCTCCGGACTCAATGGGATATACCTGTATAAAATAAAGGTTAAAAAAAAAAATAAAAAATAAAAAATTATTAGGCTTGGTTCCTCAAAATTCACATAGCAGAAATATTACAATATAAAGATAAGATACCATAAAAAAGTAAAAATATTAAAAAAGGAGGTTGGTGCTACTGTAAAGTGCGGATGGATCAACTTTAACACATTGAATAAAGGGCAGAACATTTAAATTATATTTTAAATATTTGAAAGGGAAGTGTTCAGTGGACCCTTGACGAAATACATTATTTAAAAGAAATGTACATATAGGATTTTCATATTTCATACATCAGGCATTTATGCAAATGTCTTTCTAATGTTTCAATGTAGGAATATTATTAATTACATTTGGAACACTTCAATTTAAATGTTTTAGGAAAAGGAAACTTTTTTAACTTTCTATTTTGCTTCTTTGTTTTTAAGGCGGTACATTTAGGGATGCACATCATATGTACCCTTGAGGTTTAACAAATGTGTCCAAAACAAATTGCAATCATAACGTTGTTCCATAGCGTTCAAAGCACTCGCTACATAGCACTTGTCATTTTATACTTTCGACTTGTTTAAACACAAGTGTGAAGATAATTTAGGCTCCACTTTGATTCATTTTTTGAGACGTCAACCTCTGTTCTTTCACCAGGGAATGATAACAACTACTATGACTTGGCCACAAATCTGCGTCAGAGAATCACAGACATGAAGATGAAAATCGACCGACAGCTCGGGGTCCTGGCTTCCCTGAAGGACCGCGTCAGACACCAGGTGGACGAAATGCAGAGGCTGGAGGTATGTGGAATAATGCACATATATACGCTTTCATTTAAATTACAACACTAGAAAGGCTAGGTTCAGTGAATACAGAATCAGTGAAAAAGGATGTTCATTTTGGGGGCTCGCTGCTTCACAGGAAAAAAATTGTAATAAATTAATATTAATTTTGTTTCAAGATGTTTTGTTCCCATATGACTTACATAATACCAAAAAAAAAGTGGTTTTATTGAAAAATGAGAAAATCTCTTATTTCGACATTTGCTTGTTAATTTTAACTTCAGTCCATTATTTTCAGACCATCGATTACAAAAAAACATATTTAATGTATGTTGCTTAAATTCACAATATCGTATGATTTTCACTGGAGCTATAGTTAGCCTTTGAAGGACTTTGAGCTGGGGTTTTTTCTGCATCTTTATTGCATATAGCCACTGTGTTAAGGCCTTTGCACACCGGGCGCGACGCGAATAAACGCAACGTAAAAGCGAATGTTTTGAAATGTGAATTTTGTCGCGTCTCACTTTAAGAAGCGACGTCCCAGAAAAATCGAACTCAGTTCGAAAAAATAAAAAACGCAAATTCGCGGTGCGAAATGACGGCGCTGGTGTGGAAGCTTGTATTTACTCTGTATACATTCGTTAATTAACGGATAAATCGCACGAATAAAACGCGCCCGGTGTGCAAAGGCCTTTATTTCGTCATTTGGATCAACAAACTGAATCGAAAATGTTATTTATTTTCCTGCAATGGGAATTAAACATTGTTTGAAGGAAAATCAATGCATTCATTTAGTTTAATTTAGCTAATTGAGGCTATCTCACCAGCTAGCCTCAACTTTACCCATGTGTGTGTCAAGATTTACAGCAGAATTAGTGCATGCTAACACCACTATTAGCTGAATAGTAATAACTCTGTCTCCTCTGTCAGGTGGATATTGATATTAAGCTCCGTTCCTGCAAAGGATCTTGCTCGAGCTACTCCCCATACCAGGTGGACCACGAGAGCTACGTAGCGTTGGAAAAACAGGTAAGGAACTCAAAAACCCATGCCCAGATTTAGCATACTTAGAATATTATATACAGCTCCGGACAAGTCTGGGATTTTTCTTAAATCTTCATCTCTACATTACTTAATGAAAATGCTCAGTAGAAATATTGTCAGTAGTTTATAGTATGTAAAAATGCGTATTAGTTTTAGTCACATTCTAGTCATTTTTTCTTCATATTTTAGTTCAATTTTAAATTTAAATGTTAAATCAAGCGCACAATTAAGTAAACACGCAAACGACATAGTAAGCCATTACACTCAAAATACTCAAAATCCAGTTAATAACATACTCAAAACAAAGGAACAAAGTACATTCTGCGAGAAACATCCTTCATTTGAATGTCCGATAGCCGACCAACCGACTAATATGTTTGTCCCGTTTCAACATCGACAAAAGAACACACATTTCAGCATAGTTATTATTATCAAATATCTATTTTGAACGTGGACATGAAAAAAAAAATCCTTGACGAACACTTTTTTCGACAGTTTTTGTCATGGATATTAACACTGTCTATCTGTCCCTTTCGCAGATGAACCATATTGACTCCCGGTCAGGTCAGCTTAATATTGGAACGTTGCATGTGATGAAGAGCAGGCCGTTGAGGGGCGATAATCCAAACTCTCCCTTTAAATCCAAGGACATCGACGGCAGCAAACTGGCAGGACAGGTGAAACAGGACATATTTGAAGAGGTGAGTGAAGGCCCCAAACATATTCTTTCAGACTTTTACCTTGTGAGAGTTCCCTGATGAAATATACATAATGAAGGTTAGATGTTGGTATTCTGACGTTACTGCAGTCTGCAGTTTTGTTTACAAACATATTATTGTCTTAAGTTTGGTTTCAGGTTCCTCAAAGTAATTATTTTTGATTTATGTTGACAAAATTATAAAACAGTATGAATTACATTTAAAAAAAATATTTTCTGTAAACTAACTGCAGGCTCTGCAAT
Source organism: Hyperoplus immaculatus (assembly GCA_949357725.1). NCBI lineage: Eukaryota > Metazoa > Chordata > Actinopteri > Uranoscopiformes > Ammodytidae > Hyperoplus > Hyperoplus immaculatus. Next base: position 336,913 of record OX442371.1, read on the forward strand.
TGTTAACACATCCCCATTCCCTTAAACGGCATAGTGCACTTTTAAGTTATCCCTGTTTTGTTTTTCTCAGGTGAAAACGGTCCGATTGGTCCTAGAGCAGGAGGGCTCCAGCTCATCTCCAGCAACCATCTCCAAGGTCCCAGGTACTTCCTCCTATTCTCCATCCACATCATCTTCCTCTACCTCCTCCTTCACATCCTCCTCCTCCAACCCTTCCAAGTCCCTCACTGAACCCGGACAGCCCGGTAATGGCGATGATTGGTTGGGTGGTGGCGGGTTCGATTCATTTCCCAGTACCGGCCACATGACCTCCCACACCACATCATGCACCAAGAGCACCAGGAGAGTCACAGTCCACACAAAGGACGGGCCGGAAGAGAGGGTGGAGGAGGTCATTAGTGGTGGGCCCGAGTGTCAGATCATGGACCCCTCCAAGGGCGGAATGGGGGCTTTCTTCCCCACCCTAAGCCACACGTCTTCGTCTTCGTCTTCGTCTTCTTCTTTGACCACCAAGACCAGCCACAGTGGCACCAAAGGAAGCCTCTTAGGAGACTTTAAAAGTGGGTTTTCGGATCCATTCGGAGTAGATCTCGGCGCATTCACGAGAGGTGATATAGAGGATGACACGCCTGATTTCCATGCCCGGAGTTTGAAGAGCGACCGTGTTGAACGGCAGGCCGATTATGTAGGAACAGGTACCAAAACATCAGACGTGGAATAAGATCTACAAGGGCCAGATATCGCAGCTAGACGGCATGCTTTATCATCAGCTAGCTTGCAAGCTAGCCTTATGTACCAAAAATATGAAGTGAACACAGTAATTGTAATTGTTTATTGATACATCTTAGGGAATATCCTTGCTTTTTTGATTTGTAATAAAAAACAGGGTACATTTTAGCTCTCAGAACAAGATTTGATTTTTGTGTTTATTACCTTATTACCTTAGCCACAAAATTAGTTCTTGTGAGAACAATGTTTTGTACATGTTCCTTCACAAATACATTGAATAAAGTACCAAATACTCCAAACAGAACCCCAACCACCGAGATAAATGTGATTAGCCACCAGATAAAAACTGAGTAAGAATATAAATGATAAACTTTAATCTGAAGTTGGAGATGATTCACGTAAACAGGTTGGAGAGGTGGGCAAGCGATAGCCATTTAGTAGGGAAAGTGACAAATTATTTTATCACTGCAGTACATTACAGCTAGCCGAGCCGAAGCCAGTCCAAGCTAACTCGCGGTCTGCGGTGTGCCCCTCTCTCTTCGCAGATTGTTTCGAAGCCCACCAGAACCACCTGAAAGGGGAAACAAACGGCCTGTTTAAGATCAGACCTGGCGGCTCGGACTCCACAGAGGTAGTGGATGTTTACTGCCAGCAAGAGGGGCTAATGGGCGGGTGGTTGTTAGTCCAGCAAAGAGAAAATGGCGCGGTCAGCTTCAATCGCACCTGGGCTCAATACCGCAATGGGTTCGGTTCAGTCGACGCAAAGGGCAAGGGGGAGTTTTGGCTAGGCAACCAGAATCTTCATTTGTTGACTAATCAGGGTGAGACCATGATGAAAGTTGAGCTGGAGGATTGGGAAGGGGGCGAAGGGGGGGCTGAGTACATAATCAGGGTGGGCTCGGAGGAAGAGGGGTACCCTCTCCATGTGTCGGGGTACAGCGGGGATGCAGGGGATGCTCTGGTGATGCCTAAGTCTGATATGGCTTCTTACTTGTCCCACAACGGGATGAAATTCAGCACTTTCGACAAAGACAATGACAAGTGGGAAGAGAATTGCGCAGAGATGTACGGGGGCGGGTGGTGGTACAACAACTGTCAGTCAGCTAACTTGAATGGGATTTATTATAAAGGCACGTACGACCCCGAGAAAAACACGCCGTATGAGATTGAAAATGGAGTTGTGTGGGTGACGTTTAAACCGGCCGTTTACAGCCTGAAAACTGTCAGGATGTTCATCAGACCAGTTGCTTTTTAAGTGGAAAACAGGGGGAAAATGCAATCAAGCTACATAAAAATATACACTTTTATATACATTTATATATGCAATATGCAACAAGAGCCTCAACTGAGACGTTAAGATTTTAAAGAGAAGTCCCAACTGAAGCTGTAGATAAATATTTGAGGCCAAAATTCAAAAGTTGGTTTCAGACCTTTAGACTGTTGATCTGCTCGTAAATCATTCTGAGATTTCAAAATCAAGGCAAACAAGTGTCAGTGTGTTGCCGTGGGTTTTTGTGTTGATTCTTCTGTTCTCGTCAGCAGTCTGTGTAAATGTTTTTGACCCGTTTTCACAGCGTTGCTCAACTATGTACCGAGCAACGACTGATCTCTGGACTCTCAATCAATAAAGATCCAGTGTTCACTTCAGCCACTGTGGTTTGTGCTTTTTTCATTCTAGACAACGAAAAATTAAAAATAAACTCTGGATAATGCATTTTGTTATGTTGTATATGTTTTAACTTAAAGGTGCAATATGCAGTTTCAGAGGAGGGGGATTTGGTTACATTTGCAGAACTTGCAGTTAGTTTAGCTTATAAAACATATTTTCGATCAAAAAATAATTCTTGGTATGGAATAATTGTATCATCACAAATCAAAACCTTATTATGTTGAGGCATCTGGAACCAAACATGAGACTAGAATATGTTTTTAAAGAAAAACTGTGGGCCCTGCTGCTGTAAACAACAATGGTGAACTTTTCAGGAAGCTTTCTAACTTCAAACAGTGTTCCAGGGATCACATTTTCCTGTGAGGAAAGTTTGTTTATTCAGTTGTAAGAAAATATCTTTGAAAATGTTCATTTCTCAGACACAACCAAACTTGCATAATGCACCTTTAAAGACAAAATGTTATTAATGTTCCCTAAATACAAATGAAAACAGATATTATTTAAAGTAATGAGCTACTAACATACAACAAAAGATTATGATTAGCATTGTTTGTGAATGATCTTAAGACCTGTTTTATATGGCACTTATTAGATGTTAAAAGAAACATTGGAGAGATCTCTACAGTGTGATTTATACTCAACTAAAGTCCATCAGTGTGTAGTCTCATTATAGTCAAAATGCACCTCTATCTGGAAGGTCTAAGCTACATTTTTTATGATATTATTTTTGGTTTAGTAATATGTGATAGTTGCTCTATCAGGGTTATATATATATGAATTAATTTGTTCGTTTACATAATTATGCAGCTTTTAGGTTTGTAAAAAAACTGCCCAATTGTGGCAAACACATCTGTGCTCTTTTTTTTAATAAAGAGGTTAATCTTTGACACTTCACATACTTATTTTTATTTGCTCACATAACTTATCTGGGTATTAACATTTATTTTTACGGCTGTTACACCTGCTGCTTCATTCACATCAACTGAAATCGTCCAGTGGAGATATGCCATGAATTGAAATAACAACAGGATAATTAAAGAAACATTACAGTGAAGAAAGCGTCTGGTGATCATTTGTTGTAAGTGAATTTAAAGCTGACTATGCAACATTTTCATTAAAAAAAAAGTACAAAGTCACAGAAAATGAATCTCTCTCACTTCTGCCCCACAAGAATGTGTCTTGGTGTTTTTATCTGCACAGCAGGTTTTGTGAGCCAATTATGCTCAGTTGGTAATCCAACTTCTTCCTGTTTTCTTGTTTTTCACTGAAGTACAATTAAAATTAGAAAAGTGCCATGAAACAAAAAATATTTTGATAATAGTATTATTATTAATAATATTTATAGATTAGTAGGTTTTTTTTAAAGCTGTGACCACTAAAACAAGTATTCTTCCTGTGTAAACTTCAGATCAGTGGCAATGTTGCAAAATAACAACAGATCATTGTTATCTCTGCAACACTGTGTTTGTATAAGACCCTCGTTTTCATGTTGTTGTTTTGTTTTGCTTGTTTGTCAGATGTGTGTATAAGGCTGGAGCAGCAGAATAAACATGGTCCACAGCCCCCCAGTCGCACCCACAGATACAGGAGGCGACAATGTCAAGCAACATCAGACTTCGGTCTGTGTTCGGATGATGACTGGGTAAGAAATATGCACACACAAATAGAGTTGTACTTCATATTCAATTATAAATAAAAGTATTTTTCGTCATGTTCGCTCATGTTTCGCTGGGACCAACTTATTTCTGACAAAATGACTGCAGATATTGGTCTCCAGACCAAGTGTGCACTGTGTCACCCCTTTTCCACTAATGCAAACCTGGTATTAGTGTGCTTGTTAACCTTTTCAGAACAAGTTTGCTCTTCCACGGGTTAGAAAGCCAAGTTATTATATCACTGTATATATCTACACATTCTCAGCTAATGCTAGTAGCCTACCAACCCTTAATTTACTGTTTTTTTTTTACATAGGGACAAGTGTGTAGCATACACAAATGCCACACACCAAATCATGTATAGCCTAGGCTTGCTTCAGCAACTAACTAACTTCACCTGTGATCTTCTCCAAAGCTTTCTAAATGCCCCTCTGGCTGTAGACTCCAGGGTCTGATCTCGCAGATGGAGAGAAAGGTGGAGAGAAAAATGAGAAAGGTTTGTAAGACAGCGAAGATGTACAAAGACAAGGCAGAGAAGTCCATGATGGCAATGACACACATCTACAACTACAACCGGAGAGGCATAGTCAACCGATACAGTACGTCTGGCTATGTCTCTTAAATGCAATTTCTTATGTCTATCTTCAAGTTGTATTATTCCCCTGTTAAGCACTTTGTATTGTCGTGTGTATGAATTGTGCTTTGTGAATACACTTGCCTTGCCTATGTTTGGGGTTGGTATTTTGGACAAAATGGAGACGGAATAATTACAACTACATTCGCCTTCAGTGTCCGAGGTGAAGTTTGTGGAAAACGCTGAAGAACTGGCCGGGAGGATCGTGTCGCTACAGAAACAATCGTCTGGGTTTTCACAGCGAATCAAGGAGCTTCGCCAAAAAGTCCAGGAACAAATAGAGGACTTGTATCGAACAGAGGTGAGACATTTTGAGAGGTTGTGTACAACTTTAGAGTAATGTATGCAATGGAAAGTTATTTAGAACTGCACTGGGAAACCAAACCTAACCCCATCAAATCTTTTTAATGGGATTAAAAAAAACATCAACTGTGGTTAATTTTTAGGTTTTAAAAGGCCCTTAGTTTCAAGTATTTCAACTATTTCTCAAACTGGAAACTGCAACTTCTTAGTACCTCCAGTGGTTTTCATGGAAACTGGTCCCATAGCTCCAGTTTAAACAAAGAATTAATGTTTTACACTTCTGTTAATAGTTTTGAGCTATTAAGCAAGCATGATTTAAAACCTTAATTAACTTAAAAAAGTGCTCAATAAATAAAGTGTATTATTATTATTATTATTATTATTATTATTATTATTATTATTATTATTATTATTATTATTATTATTATTATTATTATTATGTCCCTAGGTGGACATTGACATGACACTGCGAGCCTGCCGTGGATCCTGCAAGACAGCGTTACCGTTCAGCGTTGATCATCCCAGCTATCAAACGCTTCAAACTGACATCGAGCACATGGACAGGTCTCTCTACCAGAGACGGAAGGCCGCTACGTCCCCTCAAGAAATCCCCAAAATCAAGCTGCAGCCTGTGGACTTTGGCCCTGCACCGTCCGCAGAATATAAGACTATCCCAACGGTCCAGAGGGAACTGCTGACCCAGTTTGAGGACATTGGACAAAACCATATTGTTCTAGAGGAGCTACTTCAGGAGTCTAGAGACATGGACACTCTCAATTCACAGCTTTTATGAGTTCATTAGGGGATGGTTGATCGTTTGAAAATGCTGCTATGTTATAACTAATTCATGTTGTAAAAATACCAATAGCAGTATCACTTATCCAATTACTGTGGCTAAATGCAATCTGGATTTGTCTAACACATTTTATCTAAACATTTGACCTCTACAACAGAAACATTAGACATTAATTCAAATGAAAAACAGTGAAAACAAGGCACAATACTGTTTGAATAATGACAATTTACGATGGTATTACACAAATGGAATCTCCCTAATACATTAGTGAAATTTGATATCTTCTGTCCTTATTGTTCTTGAATTTTTTAACAGTAAAATTGTAGTTATTTTCAGCACCACATATCACCTTTAATTTGTGTGTCAATCATATATGTATATGTCTGAAACACACCTTGAACAATATAACCCTCCATTCTTAGATGATTGTGTATAATATTGGTACGGTATACAGTATATTACAAATCAGCTATACATTTTGAAATTAATGTTTGTGCATGTTGGCAAAAGCTTATTCCCTCTTTTAAATAACAAGGGACATTTCTTTGTAAGCACACACTCCTGTTTTCCTCTGGTACATTATTTCATCTTCTTCATAATTTGGCATGGAAACTATTTCTAACTCACTGTACAGTCAATGTGGTGTTTATCTAACTTGCTACATGTCATTTTGTTAAGTTAATACATTTAATAAAAGACAGTTTTCACTATTATGTTACCTCTGTTCGCCATTGTCCTATTTAATTTTTGTTTTATATCAAATAGATATCATACCACAGTTTATGAATGATTATTTAATCTTTGTTTTCTCCGATATGACTTTTAAATTGATAATTTCAATTGCATTGATCAGCACTTCTGTGGTTCTTGCTTGTCTTCTAACTAAAGTATGCAAAGTTAAGTTACATTATTAGTCAATGGTTACATTGAAATTTTTCTTTAAGAATATCCCCTCTCAAGTTGCCAAACTTCGGAGGGGGTCAGAGCGCAGGGTCAGCCATAGTCTTGTGTCTTGCTCAAGGACAAAATGGTAGAGATGGTGGGCACCGTAGATGTAATACCAGCCACTGCTAGTTTTACAACTAACACCCTCCTGTCTGGTGCCGGGGATCGAACCGGCGACCTCGTGGTTACTGGGAGGAGGAACCAGAGACCTCATGGTTACTGGGAGGAGGAACCAGAGACCTCATGGTTACTGGGAGGAACCAGAGACCTCATGGTTACTGGGAGGAGGAACCACAGTCCTCATAGTAACTGGGAGGAACCAGAGACCTCATGGTTACTGGTTCGGCCACCTTTCCTCTAGGCCATCCTACCACCCTTTGCTTCTTTGCACAATATATTTTTAGTTTTTATTTCAATAAGCTCGAAGGGAAAGGGTTTAGTTTCTTGTTTTTTAGGCAAATAACAGGATTGCAAAAAAAAAAGTCTTCTAACTGTGTGAAGTGCAGACATAACAACAAGACCAGACAGAAATGATGTTTCTCAATGAGTTTATTGAGTAGCGGAGGACAGTTGGCATCAACTCGTCCTAGTGCACACTGAAGACGTCACATAAAACAGGAACAGACATTCACTCACAACCAGTAGTATTTTCCTCTTTATCTGAGTACATGTTTATCTGACATCAACCCATTAATGTCCACAGTGGAATTTTATGATTTTCTTAACAGCACTTAAAGCACTCTGAGCAAAGAACAATTGCATTTAAATGTTCAGTCAAAGTTACTACAGGTTGTTTTTTCTTAACTTATTATTTTTAGTTGTTAGTCACACGTCTTCATACCCATCAACCCCATTGAAATGTATTGAAACTCATGGTCATTGAGCTACATTTCCCATCACATCTCCCTAAACGTGCATTGGAAAATCATATATATACATTATAGTCATTAATGGGTTAAATCATATGGTTTCCATTTCTGTCTCTTCTGTGACTAAGTTGTGAGTAAATGAGCGTGTCCATCCACATTACGGTAACAGCAAAAAATAAAAGAGACACTTGAATTCTAAGTGAACATTACAAAGAGCGTTGAAGCTATTTTGTTTTGGCATGTTAGTGGAGCGGCTAAGTGCTTATTTTCTTCAGAATCTTTCAGTTGATGATACAAGCGTGAACATTGGCCTGAGCACGAGTCTCCATGGGGTCACTGGACAAGAAAACTGTCCCAGACATTTAAAATTGTGAATTCTGAATTTTTTTCTCAAAGAAATGTATAGGGTTTTTTTCAAATTGAAAGATTGTAGCACTTATCCTTTCCACTATGTTGGAACACTTTACTTCTGTTGTCTTTTATTTTGGCTGTTTCCTGAATGTCTTTTTTTATGTGCGTGAGTGTTTGACACTTATTTACTGGGGGCAAAGTAAGGCCTGATCTTCATGCTGATGGCCTTGAGTGAGTACCAGCTGCCCTTCCAGTTCATCCAGACCACACCGTCGTCTGTGCCGTGCTTGGCCATGTTGCGCGTGTACGGCCCGCCCATGTAGTATCGACCGTTGGGATTGGCCGAGTGGCAGCGGTTGTACCACCATCCACCTCCGTCCTCTCTGGAACACTGTTTGGAGGGATCGCCGGGGGTCCTGGTTTAGACAAATTGGGACAGGGATAGGTGTTGAGATGTATGAAAAATATTCATATAGACAATAGGAAATTCTGTATGAAAGCAAAAGTACATGATAACAACATGACATTTGTAGAAAAAGCTTGTTCACAACAGTAGTCGACCAATTGCAAGCTGTCTAGTGGTAGAATGGTCAAATGGAGACATTAAGCTATGTTTTACTTTTAGGTGTTGACATGTATGAAACATATTTATATAGATTATGAGAAAATTCTGTATGAAAGCACAAGTACATGATAACAATATGACATATTTATAGAAAAGGTTAAAATAAATGGGGACAGAAAAAGGTATTGAGATGTATGAAGAAACAGCATAGACAATCATCTCTTTCGCCCTGTGTGTATATATTTATAAATTATAAGTACCATCATTCAGGAAATATTGATAATCAAATATAGTAACAATATACATTTTATCATTACCATAACTTTTTAAAAATAATGACAAATTTCCCTGACAAAAAACTCATGTATCAAATATGATACGTTAAGCGTTTTAGGGTTAATTTCACTGCGTCAGTCCATTAAAGTAAGTGTCTGACCCTTAGCCACAAAATAGTTTTGTGTTCTTAACCTACCAGTTGTCGTTGTCTCGGTCGTAGGTGCTGAACATCATGCCATTGTGGATGGTCATAGTGCGGTTCTGACCGTAGAGTTCTGTGGATCCTTCCATGAAGCAGTTGCCAGCGGTACCAGTGTAAATATCGACTGCCATCCTGAAGTTGGTCGACTCTGTCTGGATGGTGAACTGCTGATACTGGGCGTGGACCTACAGTTGAAGACAGAATTATTAGCCCTACTATGAAAATTTCACTTTTTTTAAAGTATTTCCCAAATGCTGTCGAACAGAGCAAGGATTTTTTAACACGGCTTTTCCAAACATCCTTCTTTGATTTTGGATGATTACATTATTTTACTTTGCACAAAAACCAAAAGTTAAAAGGGTCAAAATGAACAACAACAACTGTAAATGATTGCAAAAACCATTCGAGTTTAATTCAAAACTTTTTAAAAATATTTTTAGTAAAACCAAATGTTTAAATTTGCTTTCTCAAAATGTGTTCCCTAATGATTTTGAGTTGGAATTAAATTCTCCTCAATTGTATGTATCTGTTTTTTTTTTGTTTAAATAAATACATTTGCGAAACTTAGAAACCTTGAGGACTCACCTTGGCTCCACTCCAGTCCTCCATCTCAATAAGAAGCTCAGTGGGGCCCAGTTTGGTCACCTGACTAATGCGGTCATTTCCCATCCAGTATTCACCTGTCACAAGACCAAGGAAAAAGGTACATAAAAATTATTTAGATACATATAGGGGAAGGTGGGGTGATTTGTGCAACTTTTTACTCAAAGTGATTTTAAAGTGAGGCCTTGACAGTTATGTCTCCAACTCAAATATGTACATATATTTCAGGATGTTGTGCATCCCTGGCAATAAAAACTTTGGATCTGGAATAAACTGTTTAAGAAATATAGCTTTCGGAAAAAAAGTTGTCTTGTCGCACAATGACAAAGTCACCATCATCATCTTTCTGGCCATCTGAACTCTCATCAGTGGTGTCGTTAAGTGGAATTGAGATGTCACTCTCTTCTGAGCTACTGTAGACAATCACTTTCTTTTGGTGACCAGCGTATACAGCCATGCCACTGGCACAACTCTCAGAAATGTACTTTGCACTAGTTGCTCCGTGCTTGTGGAACCAACTGCCACCTGACAAATGTGATTCCCCCTACATTTCTGCCTTTAAATCAAGGCTCAAAACCCATATGTACACCCTGGTGTTTCCTCCCCATTAACCTCTGCACTACTTACTTACCTCTGCACTACTATCTGTGTTTATGTGGATGTATGGGCTTTACGTCTTTTATTTTGGTTATTGTTATTTTACCTTCATTGTTTACCTACTGAATGCACTATGTACAGCACTTTGGACAGTGCAAACTGTCATAAATGTGCTTTTATAAATACATTTTACTTACTTACTTACTTATAACTCACCCAGGCCCTTGCGCACAAATCACCCCATCCCCAGAATTTTGGATAATAGGCATGATGCAGCAATTTAGGGTTGACATTGTGCTAATTATATAGACTCAAAGTGTAGCATACCAAAGCACTAAAACATGTGTCAAATGTTTTCAAACGTGTCTATAATTGTTCAGACACAATAATCAAAAAACCTTGATCATGGAAATTTTACTTTGAAAGGCAAAACACAGTTTTTTGAGCTTAAATGTGCTTATATCTTATTCCTTGTGTCTCCCTTCTTTACAGGATGAGTCAAATGGATGGCTCTTCTTAAATATGTGGTCACATTTCCAATTTCTTCCACGGTTTTCTAGAAACAATGGGTTTTGCAACTTCCAAAATGCACAAATCACCCCACCTTCCCCTATTAAGTATTTATATTAAGTATTTTCATCTAAGATATTTTACATATCAATTGTTAAAGCAGCATTGATCACTATGAGGGGAGTGATTTTGCCCCCACTGAAATAAACGTTTTTTTTTAGCAGACACCAAAATATGAAGAGCAAAGGAGTAAATTCACCTCTCGGCAAATTGCACTGTGGAAGTGAATAAAGTTTCTACGAGAGTAAAGGACAATTCTTAAGCGATGTGTGATACATAACTAAAATGTTTCCACTCATCTTACCATAAGCAACGTTCCCTTTTTCCTATTTTGAAAGTCTTACCTGGAGTTTCACAGTGACCCTTTCCAACATCAGAGGCGATGTTTCCGAAACCACGTCTGTATTCATCCCAGCGCCGGCCGAAGTCGACGCTGCCATCCATCCTGTTTTGGATGAGAAGCCATCCTGGGAAAACAAAAAAAATAAGCTCTCATAAAAAATTTTAAAAACTCCACCTAAGTCATGTATTTATCTATATTGAAAGAAGCAGGATCACGGCGCAATGTTACGGTGAAATAAATAAGTATGTCCCAATTGTTGCATACTGCATACTAACTAGATCCCTTTAATGGTCAGATGTGGAATGTACAATAAAGAAAGAAAGAGTATGCGATGTGGTTATTCTCACCTCCGTTCTGTGTGGTCTGGTCGCAGTAGGCCCTGTATGCAGGTTGGTGGCTATCGGGCTTGATCAGGTACATCTGGGAATCCCTTCCTCCGCTACGGTAGATGTCCTCACACTCCTTACCTGAATCACAACAGAGAATGGATCAACACAGAAAAACCTCGCTACATGCTGTGTGCGTGTGTGTGCGTGCGTGTGTGTGTGTGTGTTGTATTCTAATACGCAATTTTTTCCCTCATGCTTCACCGTAAATGTGTATTGCACATATATCGCTGGAAAGAACAATATGTATTGGGAATAATTGGGCTTTGCACTCACCAGAGACCACTGGTATGGGACATTTGCTCGTGCATGGTTCATTGCACGCATCCCTCTGGGCTGTGATGGCCTTCTCAAGCTTCTGGATTTTCATTCTGACCTTGTCCAAGATGCCCTGCAGCCACGGCACATTAAACATCACATTAGGAGGTCATTCACTTAGTTAATGGTGATTCTATTCCACTTTAACATGAGTTTAAATTCCTTTGAGCTGTGTTCAAGTTAATGTTAAAATAAAATGCCTTTCTCTCATATTCATGCCTTTTCTTACATTGTATTTGATTCTTGTTTTAACACTGAAGAGTTGAACTGTCTCATTACATGTCTGTTTTTTGTTTTATATCTGCTGCCTTGTAACGCTCTTCTCTATGCTACATTCTGGACCCTGCTGATCCCTTTTAATATTATTGATGTAAACTAATGAACAAAAATATTACTATTATTATTATTAATATTATTATTATTATTATTATTATTATTATTATTATTATTATTATTATTATTATTATTATTATTATTATTATTATTATTATTGTTGTTGTTATTGTTATTAATATTATTTACCTGTAGCACTCTGATGTTGGAAGGGAGGGTGGTGTCAACCATCTCTTTGATGTACGCGTGTTGCTCCTCGACTGAATCAGTGTAGCGACCGACCACATTGTTGTTGTCTAATAGAAGAGATGGACAGGATTGAGAGAAAAGTCATTAAATAAATCTATTGTACAAAACAATTACAGTACACAACGAGTGTTTTTATTTGCGGATGGCAATGAACATGCCAACATACTTTTCCCCTAACAGATGTTATACAGTAGTTTATAAAACAATAGGCTGAATAATTAAGATATTAAGCAGCATGAAGTTCTGGTTGTGTGAACAATTAGACGATTAAAGACGCAGTAAAATGTAATGAATTTATGAAAAAATCTAAGTTTTTATTTGCAAATTACAAACACACATGAAAAGAAAGTTATATATAATCTGTCACACATTAACATGTTTTAAGAAACGATATTAATGGAGCAGGGAATTTTTATTTTCAGTTTTGAATGTTTAACTCGTCATTGCAGTATTTTGATGAAGCACAAAGCCCTTCATTTGCAAAAAAAAATCAATGGTTGATGTAGCTTCACACTATCACGATTATGTTTTTCATGCATACAGTTATTGAAATAAATTGTATAAGGTCTTTGTCTCACCGTTGATAACTAACTGCCTCTCCCTGAGAGATTTGGAAATGGTGTGGACGTAGTTGTAGACTGTGTTGGAGGACTGGGACAACTGATCCACCTGAGGCTTCATGATGTTAATGCTCTGAAAGAAGTAGATGTAGAAAAATCAATCCCAATGTTTTCTCCATAAAAATATGGTTTGTAGTACATTTTTTAAGACATTTCACAGATAATAGTGGTTAAAACTTATTTCCAGCCTGATGTTGATCCCTACAAATACTCGTGGGACAAGCATTGCTCAGAAGCGGCTTCTGGTTATAAACATATGAAGGAAAAACATAGAAATCATCCTAAGCAAAAAGTAATTAGTAAAATAGTAAAAAGGTTTGATTTACATTCTTGACGTTCCTCCTTTGCTTCATCAGTGTGTTCTTCAGCTCGCAGCCATTGGGACACAGCACACCCTTGTGGACAGGAAACGTTGGTTACTTTTCAGTGTTACAGTCAGTGCGTTTACATGCAGACTTATAATCGGATAACTAAACGAATAAGACCTCAACAGGACTTTTAAACTGCATGTAAACACCTTTATCCGATCTACTGCGGACACAAATCGGCACATTAACGGACAAGAGAAGTCGGATAAGAACACCTAGATAATTCGTTCATTGTCGGCTTTCTCTCTGCACGTATACAGGGATCGGATATCGGACTTCTCGTTCTGTGCTTGTGTGCCTTTAAAAACTCTTTTTCTTGGAATAAAAGGGATGCTACTCTTCCTCATATTCACTATGAAAACCAAAAGACCAAAAAGCAAAAGTTTGGCCAAATGAATGTGCAATGTTCAAAAAACCTTCATAAATGCCAAATTTCAAATGTGTTGATTTTTATAGCATCCTGAAAGTACCTGAAACGGTCGCAAAACATATGCTAGGCTCTTACAAATCACATCAGAACTGTGACATATGATATGTAAGCAGTAGGAGTTAAATCACGTTAAATCAGTTTGTACCATCTCCTCTGCAGCGTGTGTGCAGCCTCCTTCATCCGGCTGCACCACCTTCTCCTGAGCCACTGGAGCTGCGACTGATGTCGAGGTCGGTCGGCCACGGTACCTTAAAGAAAAGCAAGAGACATTTTATTTATTTATTTATATATAAAATGTTTTAGAATTCTGATATTTTTTAAACAGTTAAATGTCTTCACGTTCTCTGAAAAAATAAATTAAATTAAAATAATATATCTGGTCATCTATCTTCTCAAAAAAATGTTTTAAAGAAAAGTCATACATTGCATTGTTTTGTTGTTAACGCAGAATATCAAAAGATGGCATGACTTAAAAAAAAGGTTAAATACTAAGAGGGTGGAGGGTGTGGGGGGCTATTGCACTCAATAGATGTTTTTTTTTGTAGTCTGTGTGTTTTTAACAGTCTCATGGCAGGGGGAAAACTGGATTTTCTACTGTAAATGCTGCGGAACCTCCTGCCAGAGGTCAGCATGGAAAACAAGTTAGTAATTTCAATAAAACTTGAAAAAATGGGACCGTTCTAAAACCTTGTGTGGCCAGTTGTGTAAATGATTTTCTAAATTACCTGTTGCCACCACTGATTGGAGGCGGGACATAGCGGGCGCTGTATCTGTCTCTCCCGGACATTACGGGACGATGGCCACGAGCATCTACAGACTGTGAGGAAACAACATGAATTAAGACATTATGAAGGAAATACATGACAACAATATCAAATTAAAAGGATTGTGAATAGATAAATCAATTCTATAAGCATGTTCTACTTACAGTCGCATTTTGTGAAGTTGAGGTCTTGCCGTCCTGTGAAAGACAATAAAAAAATATTAGGAATGTATTATGTGGCCATTGTCTCAATTTTTATATTTGATCAAAAATCTTTAAGTCCATATGTTGTTAATTTTCTTATTCATGATACACTTTGTTATCAAGCACATGCTGTACATACATTTTCACGACTCATGCATAGTAGTTTCTGATTTATAAAATGAAAAAACCGCTCTATCCAAAATCAGTTCTATAAACACTTTGGACTCTTATATGTTGTGAAAATGAATGAGGATTTTAACTCTAGCTTCATCCAACATTTAGTTTTTAGTTTTTAAGGAGGTGCAAATGTACACATAATTAGTTAGAGATTGCTTAATTTGCATATTTATTCAAACATAAAGAAATAAAAAAAAAGTAATCAACTGGCAAAGTTTCCTGATATGTATAAGCTCAAAAATATACTCTATTCACCTGCAGTGTCTCGCCAGAAGAAAATAGTTTACTACTTGACAAGTTTTGTATGTATTTCCTATTTGTACATAATATAGTGTCATTTTAACCTTTTATTTATACAGGCAAATCCCATTGAGACCGGAGACTCTTTTTCAAGGGAGACCTGTTCCCATTCCCACGTTACTATTCACACACACATTCCTACACCGATAGCAGGCTAACTATCCAGAGCAATTAAGGGTTCACTGTCTTGCTCAGGGGCAGTTTGAAATGTGGCGGGGAGACGAGGGATCGAACCACCGACCCTGTAGTTGAGGGTCGACCGCCCTGCACACTTCACCACAGTCGCCATGTACAGAATGTTGTGTTTTGTGGTTTATACTGCATTTGCATTTACTTTATTCGCATTCTGAAACACCCTGCATTTCCATCTATAGTTTAGGATCTTGACCATAATTCCATTAAAGTGATCTCACTTACCAAGTCATAGTCGTCATAATCAGTCTGCGCCCAGGCCACGTACGCACACAGGTACAGCAACAGTAGCTTCCTCATCATCCACGTTACTCTTGTTAAAATCTCAGTTTCCAGTGTGTCTTCGCTCCCCTTTTCTGTCCCTGGAGTCTGAAATTACCCGGTATTTATCCTCTTGTCTGTGTGTGAGTCCATTAACCTCCACCCACTCTGTTTGACCGAGTAAAACTGGTCAATAACTCGCTTGGACAGTTTGCACAACCTGAGTCAATGCTCGATGTGGTGATGGTGAAAGGACAAAAGGGCAAAAGGACTGAAGGGGCTCAATGGTGAATCACAATTTGTTTAACAAATGTGTAAGCAGTTTCCTGTTTCATGATTATTGTTTTCCAGCCGATTTTGTCATCAAAAAAGAAG
This sequence comes from Hyperoplus immaculatus, assembly GCA_949357725.1. Lineage (NCBI taxonomy): Eukaryota > Metazoa > Chordata > Actinopteri > Uranoscopiformes > Ammodytidae > Hyperoplus > Hyperoplus immaculatus. The sequence goes on from OX442371.1 coordinate 352,996, forward strand.
AATATTTCTGTAACTTTTAGTCCCAAAACTTTGAACTAAGAAAGGAAATCTGGTTTAAAAAGTCATTTTAATATTTCTGTTACTGAGTGACTTCTCCAAAATATTGAACTTTACTGTAAATGATTTAAGTACTGCATTTATCTCAGATTCTTGTAAGTCACCATCAGTCATCAACAATCTTACACAATGTTCCTTTAGTGAATTGGCTGCAATGTTTGCCGTAAATCTTTTGTTGACCTTCGATCATTATCCAAACACACAGGGGAAACATTAGTGCTGTGAAATTTGTGGGAAGAGAAAAAAAAATCACTGACACACAGACAAAGTGTTCCTTGGTATTTGATTTAACTGAAGCTGATTTAATTTTGTTAGTCGATGTTGCATCATGATTTTTATGCATGATACACAATATTTATTTGTGATTTCTTCCTGCAGCAATTAATTCATGTTATGCAATTGTAATTTATCAAATAAAAAACACTGCATTACATTTAGACTTAATTACACAAGGTTGCAAAGGAGCTTCAAAATGCCTGTTTTTTGCTAGTTATGTTATCATTAGATTAATACTACAAAATGTAATGATATATTATTTAACATTAACATATAATACAATTACTTATCCCATTACATTTTGTATTGTACTTTTTACATCACTGTGTTTATCTGATAGTTGTAGTCGAGTAGAATGTTTTACATTGAAATATCCATTTATAAATACAATGCATGGTTTAATATAAGTAGTTATTCCTAATGCTTAGGCTTGTGGGCTAATACCTATAGGCTTATGTTTACTACCTATATTTATAACCTGAAAAGTTGTTTGAATATAATTACAAATTATAAAAGTATAATTTATGTATCACAAACTTGATATATCATTAGTTTACCATAAATATATTTCTATTAGGCTACAATTATATTTTCTCTATAAAGATAAAGGCAATCGTTGATTTGATTGTGAAAATTCACTTGACAGTCAGGAGTGTTGCAGCGAGTCTGTCATAGTCGGGAAATTGGGACGATTGAGCAACTGATGTTGAAGTCTGTTTGAGTCCAACAGGGCTCATGGTGCTGTGTTATGAATGAATTAGCCTCAACAAAAAGTTGTACCAGTAAACTAGTTTCCAATTGATGTACTTGCTGTAGATTGAATAATATGTGTGCAGGTTATTAGCATAAAACAAATGATCATAACCACTTGTTTTCTTGACAGAACTGTTACCCAAAAACGTTGAGAATTGTTTAAATAACTTTGGGCAAGAAATTGAACTTGAAATTCCATCTTGGCAGGTTCTGTCCCCACAATGTGTGTGCATAAACAGTATGATGTCCCTCAAAGTAGGTTGGTGAACTTCTGTGTTCCTACATATTTTTCCTGAAATGTGAGTGTATCAACAGTGTGACGTCCCCAAATTGTTGGTTTGTAAACTTATCATTGTCCCCATAATGTTTGTATATCAATGGTATGATGTCCCCACTTTGTTTTTTTACTTCTGTGTCCACATAATACTTGTTAATTGTAAGTTGTCCCCAAATTGTAGTTTTGTAAACTGGTCAGTTCACATATCAAAGTAAAACTTGAATGTCTCTCCTAAATGCACTTACTAACTTATATCTGATAATTCTCATTCTCTTCTCATTTGGTCTATTTAAAGTGCTGCCTATACAAGGTTACTCCATTTTTCAACTGTCAATTACACTTTTACCTGACAGACTCTGTACCATTATTTGTGTGTGTGTGTGTGTGTGTGTGTGTGTGTGTGTGTGTGTGTAACTTTTCAAATATTTTTGTTAACCGTGTGTGGAAAATAAAAATGCCCGTATTGTATGAAATAAACTTTCACATTTTCACCATTCAGTATTATGCATTGTTTATTGCTTTGATTTTAAAACAGTTTTCATGTTCATCGATTATGTATTTCATTGATATTGGAATTGCAATTCCTGCAGCATGGAAACTGTATTTAGCTATTAAAAAAAGAGTCAAGTCAAGATATATGACCCAAATATTTGTTTGGGCCCTAAAGGGATTTTAGATGGATCAATCAAGCACAGGACTTCGCCAGACACTAAACATATCTGCGGTTAGATTTATATTTTGGATTTATAGCAAAAGCAGAACAAGGAAACAAATCAATGGGAGGAACTGATGTTGAAGAGGAAGCATAACTGACTGTTGGGTTCAGCTTGTGAGGCCTTGCAGGTCGTCACATGTGCATGTAGTGCATCCACTTGGCACAGACGAAAGGCAGAGTGTCATTGCAGGGACAGCAGTTCCAGTTCCACGCGGCTGTAATGTAGGAGATAGAAAGACTTGCATTGAACACCTCAGTTTACAGTCAACACTAAGGCTTTCAGTATTCACTAAGTCAATGTGCAGTAGTGTTGTTATGTTCACAATGAATGGCTCTGCAAATATTTTCAAACATACTTTTCTCCTGTCACTATTTGACTTGAGTTTTAATTTCCCCTTTAGCTATATTTTAGATATCTCTGAAATTAATGTATTCAATTCACAGTAATACATAATACATATATTTTAATTTAATCTTGGGTATTTTTTCACCGATTTATGTTTTTTGGAAAATTCCAAGTTTTGAAATTTACGTTTTAAGGATCAGTACAAACCTTGACATTCTTATATAATAGTACAAAATATTATGAAACCCACAATGTTTTATTTTGCAGTGTAGAACTATTGAAAAGTAAGGTGTATGGTTGTGTGTGTGTGTGTGTGTGTGTGTGTGTGTGTGTGTGTGTGTGTGTGTGTGTGTGTGTGTGTGTGTGTGGCTTATTACATCCATAATTCATTTTCAGACAGTGCCCAGGTTTCTTCATTGGGTATTCCATGCACCAATCATGGAAGACAAACCCGGTGCCATCACTCCACAACCAGATAGAGCTCTGGGAATAGAAGGACACCAACTTTTATTCATATATACAAACATTCAATTGCACGGCCGACAATTATCAACTTTTAAAAATAGGCTTATTAGTAGAATAAATGTGCCTATTAATAATAAATAATAGCTCAATAATTATATAGCAATTATTATATTTATTAGATAGTTAATTTAAGTCACAACTGAAAGCTCAAGTTTTTAAGTCGGCTCACCAGTTTAAAATAAAATAAACAAACCAAGAAGGACTTATGATTTGTCTTAACTAGTAAAGGCAAACATTTTCACTTTGTTCTCTAGCATGTGCTACTACTAGACTGACTGCAAATGAAACATACGGGATGATACAATCCTTAGTCATGATTGGTTTGTATATTTAACTTTAAACTGAAGAGCCAATAGGAAGGCTCAAAGGCCTCTGTTCCCGCTTCCTCATTAGCATTATTAGTTAACTTGTAGAAATGTATGACTGCACTAGTTAACTAGTAAAGTCCAGAAACAGTCCAACTAATGTAATGTAACTTTATTTTAACAGGGATAATGTACAAAAGAAACATTAACTTGTTTAGAGCATTGGACCAGGTTTTAGCTAATTGTTATGTTTCCACCTGTGTAGTTCCTGGGCAGGTAAGAAGAATAAATACTACAAAACTAAACAGGACACAATAATATATAAACATAGGATTAAACATCAAGAGGATAACAAGATTTTTTTTTTCATTTAACTTTTATTTATCCTCGAAAGATACAATGATATCAATACATAGGATAACTAGTAAACTAGTAAGTCACTGAGCTTATTCTAGTTAACTGTCGGAGGAACCTGAGGTCTGATTTCAAGGATATAGAATAATTGCTCCTAAACCACTTTCCATAGAGCAAACATTTCCATACCTGAACGGCATCGTGGCCTCCGATCCAGGTTTCGGGGAAGTCGTTGCCGTCTCCTCTGGTCAAACCCTGGACGAAGTGCTGCTCCTCATAACTATGGATTGAGGCCAGGTTGGCCTCTTCAAACATACAGTAACCCTGTAGATGACAACAGAAGAAAGAGTTTTTCCCAAATATAACTGAAAGATGTTCGTCTAAACCTAATCTTTCAAACCTTTTTTTATGGGTTAAGTGTATCTACATTGAAAGAGTTAAGCTTTCTCAATAACATAGACCTACGCTATCCCCAATTGTATTTTACACTTAACTCAGTTGTTCAATTTGGTTATGGTGTGGACAGTTGGTAGGCCATTAAGGCCATAAAGTGACAAATTGCAAAGATTTCTTTTTTTATTCCTTGTTGGTGATAGCAAGTTGGTTGTTTTGTTGAGTAGAGATAATGGCATATTTTGCACATTTTACTTGGGGACCAACAATATAACCAACTGATGCATGCAAATTACAAATGGGACACCATTGCAAAGGGAAATTAACTGGTTTTCCAATTAAATTCAGCATGATATCAATAGGTCACACATCACCAAGATACGACCGACCAAACACAATTATACAAACTTTTTTGATGACTTTAGTTTTATCTACATTAAAATATTATATGCTTGGCTTTGGTGTGAGTGTTTTGTTAGTAATTTTCCCACATTGCAGTTTGTTGTTTCATGTTTTAACAGCTGTCGAATTCACTCATATAATTTGCTCTTTCACAACAATTGTTGATCCTCCTATAAGTTCTCACCTCAGCTTCGATCCAAGACTTTGGGCTGTCGACGAACATGAAACACCGTTCACCGAACTTAGTCCAGCCGTCAGGGCAGTGGTATTCCATCTCTGCAGAACATAGAACATATTACTGGGAAATACCACCACTGTTTAAGAACTCAGTCTAGCAAAATTAAGCATTATATTTAGACAAAAAATTATTATACAAGAATACACACACGCACGCACGCACGCACACACACACACACACACACACACACATCATCACTCACCACAGTCAACAGGTGGGGTTCCCGGGGGTGTTCTTGTGTTGTGTACTTCCATTCCGGTCATGGCGTCGACACACCAGTACTCGTCGCCATAGCACTGTTGCGGGAGGAAATACCCGTACTGGTCACACTTGAGGTTAGGGTTGTGAGACCTCAGGTACTCACACTTGCCCATGCCCTTGCCCATGGTGGAGTTTCCTTTAGCCGGGGCAGCTTGGCTCAGGTTCAGGAGGGTGCAGAGCATGAGACACACACCGAGAAACTTCATGGTGATGATCATGTTGAAGGTGTTGTCCGGCTGGTCAAAACACAGTAGCACAAACATTGAGTTAGTTTAACATTTTTGATACAACACCAAAATTAATCTCCAAAATGTATCCGCAAAATATTTATTATAATTATTATTACTATTATAAATATTATTATATTCCTTACTTGGTGACGTAGGGTCCGTTTACAGCTATAGACTCAAAATTATATTTATATATAAGGTGTTTAAAAGCTCAACTGATATACATTACTAGTTCAAAGTTTTACAACAACCCAATTCTCCAAGTGTTAATCAAATTGCAGCAGTTCTGTGAATGAGCTGAAATGGACTCACAAACTTGCAAGGTTAAAAAAAAGTAAAAGAAAAAGTAAAATTTGGAGTTGTCCAAAAGGCCTTATTTTAAGGGAACAGATAATGGGTTCAAACCTTTTTTCTCAAACAATCTAATCCAAAACATGAATTCTTCATTTAAAAGCACCCATGCTGACAGATAGTATTATTTTCGAGATCCTTTAGAATTGACTTCAATTCATCAACAGCTCCTTGATTCCATCTACATATTGTCCCAGGAAAAAAAAACGTAGAATATATATAACAAGTCAGATATGATGCATTAGTATAGATAAAAATATATGGCAGTTTATAAAATAGTTAGGATACATACACACAACACACAAGATTTTTATATATACTCAAAATAAATAATTATGTGCATGATCAATTCTCTACATACTAGTTCTATAGTAAATTGTATCAGCTTGAAAAATAATTTTAATCAGACTTGACACAAACATACCTCCGCTAATCACACTAGCAATGAAATAAATAACTAATTCTCATAACAAAAATCCAAAGTAAAGTCACCTGTTTGAGGATCAGCTGGAGTGTTGAAGTCTGCGCTGAGTCTCTGCTTTTTATCCTGCAGTTCACTGACGCATCTCCTGTACTTTTTAGTTTACTTCCCACGACTTCGCCGAGACTTCCAGGTCAAATGTAAGAAGCACAATGACCCCTTTCATTAAAGAGGATGACACAGCATATCTTGCTTTGTCTTCACCTTATTATTATTTTAACTGTATATCAGCGGACGAGCCCCTGTGTATACACTCTTTCTTCCTATTGTAGTAAAGAACGGTTTTGGGTTGCATCTTTCTTGCATCGGCCTTTTATTTCATTGTTAACAGTATCTCGTTCCGTTCAGGCTTCCCAGACTATCCCGTGTGGTTTTACCTTCTTAAGCTGTTCTTAGTTTACGGCGTTGTGTTGTGCAAATCTGGCACACAGATTTTTTTTGAGCACTATTATATCATTTGATATCATCCATCACATACAGTACAACTTAAACTGCAAAATCTAATGCATCTCTTACATTTTTCAGTATCAAACTTACCTAATAAGTAGCCTGTTTTTAACACTTCCAACTAGTTATAATTCACTAGTTATCAATGGCAGAGTGAATAAAATACTTATAATAGTTTAGGATTTTGGCCCTTACGTCAGAACACAGGCCTTTGGTTAAACATACAGATATTAGAGTGTTTTTGTCCAGGTATTTTTTACTTTTTTTGTGTGCTGGGTGATATAATATCCAGCCAGTATCAAGTGGCCAAAAAACAGATTTTAACCCAAATGAGGACAATCAAAGGTCATGAAATAAGAGCAGCGTTAGATAGAACATTCAGATCAACATTTTGATGTATGATGCTGCGCTTTGTAGATTTATTTTAGAACTTCAATTACATGTAACCTGAAAACCTCACGGTACAAGCAGATAAGATACTCTGGGAAGCAGAAATAAACGCTGACATTAAATAATAATGTAACCCAAAACTCGCCATGATTACAATAGAGAAATAATTAGTAGATACACGAGGGCAAAAGGTCAGTTGATATACAATAAATGAATACGGTTAAGACAAAGCAATATCCATTTCTACAGGTCTACTGTGTCCTACCCTGATGAAAGGAATCATTGTTGGTGTGACATTCAACCTCAAATTCAAAGGAAGAACAGCAATGATGAAGCAAAAATAAGGTAAAAGATATCAATGCCTCCACTATTGTTCTTGAGTGACATTGCAAAAATGCAGTGTTGAATGATTCTGAATCTCATATAAAATTAGGTAACTTTTGAGTGTTTTTATTGCACTGGCAATGGGGTTTAGTTAAGAGGTAAATCTCTGCAAAATGATAACTTAACTGATAATCATGTATTATCTTTATATACATATTAATCTTTTTAAAGATTATCACATGGGTTTGACTACAGCTGAGCATTTTATTAAATGGAGTTTTGGTGCTGGCTGGTGGTGGATCTGAGGATGACACTGTAATAGACTGAATTTCACATGGATGGTGAACTACTACTGATTTCTATTTAAACACAAAGGAATGACACACAATATTGGGTAAAACTTCACAATAAGGCCCATTAATTAACTGTTATTTAATTATTAGTTAATGATTATTAACCGTTTAGTTGATGCTTGGATAGGAAATAACCTTAGTTAGTTAACTATTGCTTAGTTGAGCATTTACTAAGCATAATGGTTAGGTCATCCTTAGTTAATGCTTATAAAGCACTAATTTAGCAGTTATTAACGGTTACTTAATGATTGGTTCATGTTTATTAAGCATTATGTAAGCATTAACTAAAAGTTAATTAATGTACCCTCATTGTAAAGTCTTACCTAATATGGAAGATTAACTTGTACTACAGAAAGTGCAAAAGCAATATTCAGTTAATTATTACATTTTCTTTGCAATTTCTGAGCACTAGAGGTCTTTCCAAAGTTGCCCATGCTGTCAAACAAAACATCACATTCAGTAGCATTTTGAGTTGCAGTGCAGATAATGTTGTTAATTTTTTATTTGTGTCATATTTCCCTGGAGACAAAGCAGAAATAGGAACTGGAAGCACAGATTGGATTACTAAATCTCTCAAAAAAGTAATAGGTAAAAGAGGAAGTGTTTGTTAGAGCAAGGAAACCAAAGACACAGCGGAAGTTCATTCGATCACGGTCCAAGCAGTTTACATATGATAACAGAAATCACTTACAAGATTATACAAATAACACATAAAACAAATTACTGATTTACCTTCATCTTCTGCCTAAAGTTTTTAAGAAAATTCACAACGATTTATTGGAGTCGTTTCAGTTCCAGTGGGTCTAGAACATTTCAGTTTGGAGGGTCATCTTGCCTCAGTCATCCTCCTCTGTATCTCCTCTCAAAGCTCTGCGGAGACTCCTCCAGAACTCCCCCGTCCTCTCCTCCTCCTGAGGCCACTCCAGGTAGGTGGTGGAGCTCATGAGTTTTCGCAGTTTGCAGAACCGTTTGGGGATGTCGTCTTTGGACAGCGGCTCAAGCAGAATCAAAATGGCCGCGTCTCCTGCGTCTTTCCCGTCAAAAAGCCAGAAGTGAGAGAAGTCCAGTTCGTAGCGGCACCAGTCGGACTGGACAAAATTGTCAGAGAGGACGAAGACGGTCCTCCGGCTGCGTTCCATTGCGCCCATGATGTTGTCAACAATCCAGTGTCCAGGAAGGAAGTCTCGCTTGTGGAGGCACAGGGTCAAAGGCCGCTGGTTTCTGAGATTCACATCATTTTCCCTGTTAGAGAATAAGCCAGATGTTTAGATGGGGTTAAGTGTTGAGAGACAGTTGCAAAACATGCACTGACAACTGAAATTATTCTAATTTTGGTAAGACGTTTTTCCAATTTGTACAACTGAGAATGTTCGCAAATTCCCTTGACCTAAGTAGACAACTATATTCACATATTCACTGATTTTGACAAAAAGTTTTGACAACAAGAGTTCTCCAGAATCGCGAATTCCACATTTAAGTAAAGAAAATCATTCTCAAGTTACCTTGGCTCTTCCAGCTCAGGTACCAAGAAGTTTTCCACCCAGCTTGCATCTCTCTCACTGTAGGAGACAAAGGCATCAAAGGATAGCAATGCTTCTGCTTCACCATCTCTGTGTCTCTGTCTCCTTCGCTGGGAGCTTCTCTTGGCCTTCAGCCATGACCAAGTCATCTTCAGGTACCAGACAGCATGGATGCGCCACAGCAGGACACACACCAGGACGGCAAGACACAGCGCCACACCACAGCTCACTGACACAAACAAAACCTGGTGGCACTCGGCAACAGAGAAGCGGACTTGACCCACCTCTTCCCCCTGCAGGTAGAGAGGAGAGTCGCAGACATAGTTCTCCGTCTCTCTGTCTGTCAGAAGCACGTCTATATCTTTAATGCCCATCTGGAAGAATTCCACAAAGTCACAGGAGCAGACAAACTTGTTCTGACTCGCTTGGAGGCTCTGGAGTCGTCTGTAGGACTGAAGGTCTGAACGGCCGAACATGTTCAAGGTGTTGGACTGTGGAAGAACGAAAAAACGTTAAAAAAAATACAAGATAGATTTATCGCGATGGAAATCCAGGTAACATATGTTTTGAGTAGGAAGTGTGACAAAGTATGAGCTGATCAGTAGTTTAGCCGATCATATATATCGATAGCTTTGTTGCTGTCTAGATCAGCTAGCTGATCATAAGGAGATATTCACTGATTTCGACAGTAAATGATTTTGAGAGCAAGGTTTCTCAAGAATCAGTCACTCCAGCTTTGATTAATCAAAAGAAAACCCAAAGAGGACTGGGAGAAGATGTATGAGATATAGGTGGTTCTTACCTGTATTGTCAGTGTTTGCAGATTGGGTAATAACAGTCCAGGGGGTAGCCGGAGAAACTTGTTCCCAGAGAGGTGGAGCTCCCTCAGGACAGGCAGGAGCAAGGGGAAGCTTTTCAGATCATTGTTGCTTAGATCCAACACCTGGATATGATAAAGTTGTTTGTTGTCTTTATTCTCCCCCTGAAGAGTAATTAGGTTTCATACAGTGGTAGAAAACAACGTATCATCCAATAAAAACAATAGACATAAGTAATCTTAAATACATAAAGAGTCATAAAAAGCACAAGGAGTCTATCAGACTTTGTTTATGCTACTGCTCAACAAATAATTTCCACTATCTGTTTGATAAAGCCTCTTGGGAAATGTGGTCCATCTCACTGTATAGTGGCAGGAGTGGAGGATGTTGACAGTCACATAGGATGATCTTTGCCTTTATGAGCTCTAACTTGGTAAATGTGGCCAATACCATTCAGTAAAACAACTTTCCAGAGCCTATATTTAATTAATTTGTTTGGTCACTAGTGTTGAGGTTGCCGAACCAAAATGTAATTCCAAATGTTAACATTTACTTAATAAAAGACAAAGTTTAAACCCCTCAACTTATTATGATTAGTTGTTTTTCTTAAGCGGTTTTAAAATGATAGATAAAAAAAAGACATAAGTAATCTTAAATGCAAAAACAGTCTCAGTACCTCAAGAGTTATAGGTAAGCAGGTGGTTACTGTTGTGAGTTTAGCCCTGGAGATGTTGAGGTATCGCAGGGTGGATGGCCATGAGCAGCCCTGGGGCATGGAGCTGTATCCGGTCCTACTGATGTCCAGGTGGGTCAGTTTGGAGAGCTTCGCCACCAGCTGGCTCACTGTGGACAAAGACTGTAGAGGTAGAGAATGTAGATCTTAATTTTCTATTCTAAAGAGCATGCTGAGGGATTTACTTTACTTAAAGGGACACTACAATGACTTTACGGGTGATGATCAAATCAGCTCTACTACTCCTGAATAGTATGGTAAGTATGACTGCAAGGGTATAGATGGATGGATGGATGGATGGATGGATGGATGGATGGATGGATGGATGGATGGATGGATGGATGGATGGATGGATGGATAGATAGATAGATAGATAGATAGATAGATAGATAGATAGATAGATAGATAGATAGATAGATAGATAGATAGATAGATAGATAGATAGATAGATAGATAGATAGATAGATAGATGGCTGGCTGGGTCGGCAGCAATCTAGTCCAATTTGCAGCATATGTAAACAATTGAAATAGAAATAGTCAAAGTCGTTATAATAATTTGCCAACAAACTGTTGTGTACCTGCTGACTGGACTTCTCTGAAGCTTTGATGTAAAATATATCAAAGCTGATGAAACATTAACAGGAATGTACACAAATGAGATGTTTAAGTTTACTGAAGGCACCTTGAGCGCGTTTCCGCTGAAGTTTAGAACCCGGAGGTCCTTCAGTGTGCCGTCTCCATAGCACAATGTCTCCTGCAGAGTCAAATCAGTCAGCAGGTTGTCAGAAAGGTCCATGTAGTGCATGTTCACCAGCAGGCGGGAACTGATGCAGGGCGTCACCATCACCTGAGGAGAATAGCCAGCCTTTGCTTATGGCAAATGGTAAATGGACTCCACTTATTTAACGCTTTTCCCTGTTTTCACAGATCCAAAGAGCATTACGGGTGGCTGTGGTGAAGGGGTTAGGGCGACTAAATGACACAAACTGTCTGGATTAATTAATTATATTAACTAAAAACTGAAATGTCATCTCAAGATAGGTTTGGAGTTGAAATTGTGATATTTCCTTTTTTTATGAGACCAGGGACAATTTAATATCCTGCCGCAATGTGAAATAAAAGCTTGTAAAAAGATTCCTATTTGAAAAATAAAGAACTTAACCAATTGAAATATTCAAATTGCAATGAAAAATATATTTGTTTATTTCTAAAATATAAACTGTTGCCTAATGCCTAACATTACAGCTATTCAGCAAAAATAAATACCTAACTTTCTTAATTACACCTTGTTGTTACCTTGGCGTTTATGACGGACACCTTCCTGGGGTATCGCAGCAGAAATAACAGACGCAGTTCTTTAACAAAGTCAAACACATCGAGCAGCTCAACATTCCGTATAAAGAACTCATCGATATTTTTCTGATCAGTCCTTCTGGCTGGCTCCCACCTTAAAAAAAATAACTTGTTTCAAACTTGTCATATTTCAAGAATGTAGTGACAGACACAGACTTTGTAGAATTTTCTTTCACCCATGTATCATCAACTTTCACAGGTTTTATCAGAAACATCATTGCATATCCATATTGCATATCCATTAAAATATATGAAATAGTATAAATATAATATATTATGAAGATTCAACTGTTGTCAAGCTAAACTGAGTCTTACTTCATTAACTGACACAATTAACTGCCCCATTCTTACGCATTATTAAAATTGAAGCAGTTCTAGTCCAGTGAAAGATATATTAAAAAAATATGTCCCATTGCAACAAAACACCATTGTCCATGACACTTATCCCGAAAAAAACACAACATTATTTGAAGTGCTGTTGTCCCAATTAGTTTTAGTAACATTCATTACTGTATGTGTATTTTTGTGATATACTGTTTGTCAGACTTTTGAGCTGTGGGAATAATGGGCAGTCCTGGAAATGCTGTTCTCATACCTTCCCTCGCCTGTAAATGTGACCCCGTCCGCAGACAAGACAGTGAGTGGCACACCATCCATCACCACGAGGAAATCAACAATGGCCTCGTCAGACATAACAAGGTTACGAAGGGACAAAAACCTGAAAAAATTACATCAGAGAAAGTGCAATATATAACTTTGAGTGTGTTAGAGAAGTGAAAATGTTCACGTATATTCTCATAACTGAATAAACAAACTTTCCTCTCAGGAAAATGTGACCCCTGGAACACTGTTTGAAGTTTGAAAGCTTCCTGAAAAGTTACTGTTTCACTGTTGTTGTTTACAGCAGCAGGGCCCACAGTTTGGTTCACAAACATATTCTAGTCTTACGTTTGGTTCTAGGTGCCTCAAAATAATTCAGATTAGATTTCTGATGATAAAATTGTTCAAGACAGAGAAGGCATATGTTTTGTAAACTTTGTGTTCTGCAAACGTAAAGAAATCCCCCTCATCTGAAACTGCATAGTGCACCTTAAAGTGCTGCAGTTATTAGCATATTGTCCATAGAACCTCCGCATTCCTCATTCTTGTAAAAGTAGGATTAGGTTCATTTTTAATTTTTATGCAAATGTCTTTGGGGTGTTACCTAAAACTTTATGTGAGTAAAGGTTTCTGCTCGCGACTTACCTTGCCTGATACTGGGAAATATGTAAAATTCCGCTAATATTCGATGGTTTTACCATCATTTTGTTCCCTGAATGCCATGTACATGTACTTCAGTAGTTTCCAGCATGTTTTAAATAGTGCCACTGTCTTCCTCATCCTTAAAAATGTAGGATTAGCCACCAGAAACAAGATCCTAGGTGGTCTAGAACCTAAGCTACATGTAAAATAACAACCGTGGGCGGCCATTTTTAAAATGGCCGCCAAAGGAAAAATTGGTGATGGCCCTATAGCCAAAAATCTTCCTTAAGGCATGCTCTAACAGTGTCCCAAAGCTCATATTGGTATCATCAAAAGCACAATTCCTTCATATATTGCACCTAACTGCTGGACTATATGGCAGGCCCAAGACTCATATAGACTCACATATACCTATTCCCTGGACTGTAGGGAGTAGGAATATGTAGTTCTTATCAAAATTCTAGGTTAGTTAGTTAGTTCAATAGTTAGGTACTGCTAAACAGTTAAATGTTTACTACATGTATTAGTTTATTTAATAATAGAAAAATAAAATATAGATGTAATAAAATTTTTTTTGCTGTTTTTCGCTGTTTTTGTCCAGAAAAACAGGGAAAATGTACTTGAATGTTAGAAATAACTATTTTACTGAATTCTCTGAGTCAGAATTATATGGAAAAATGTGTTTATTTGCCTCTGTATGTTTTTTTTTTCAAAAGTTATGCTTTCTTTAATTTTGCTGTTTTCATTTTCGAAATTGGTAAATGTGTAATAAACTGTTAAAAATAAACCAAAAAAACCCTTAGTTCAGCCTGTTACCTGGCAGAATACCCCTTAGTTCAGCCTGTTACCTGGCAGAAAACCCCTTAGTTCAGCCTGTTACCTGGCAGAATCTTAAAATCTTCAACGATTAGAAAAAAACAGGTAGCAAAAAAAAAGCCACCCTATGCGCATGGACCTATTCGTCCATCTAGACTATAGTGCACCTTAAAGTGCTGTAAAGGATATCATAAAATTTAAATTTGGAAGTGAAGGAATTCTGAATGAAAACTAAAACAGAAGAAAAGGAGATGGTGGCCAGACCTGACTCTCTTCTTTGCCATCTCTCTGAAGGGCTGAACAGACTGATTCCCAATCAGATGGAGGTCTTCTAAAGCGATCGGTGTCTCGGGGTAAGACACGTCCGCGAGCACAGCCGAAGCCAAGGCCGAGTTTGTCAAGAATGGACCATGGAGGCTCAGAGTTACACGACCCAGCGGCCAAATGTACGCGAGAGCACCGGACTCGTACCTGCAAAGAAAGAGAGAAAAAGTACAGGAGGGAGAGTTTAACATGTTAATAATAAGATCTAGGTTCATACTCTTCAGTAGAGTATGAACCAGTACACACCAGAAATGCATGTAGAATGTATACAGTTACTTTAAGTTTAAGATTAATTTACTTTATTAGTCAATGGTGACATTGAAATTTGTCTTTCCGCATATCCCCTCTCAAGATGCCACGCTTCGGAGTGGGGACTTATGCATGTTAATTTTATTTTCCTTTGTCTTTCATGCTAAAACACCACACACACACACACACAGTGTCAGTCCTCCACCTTGTCAGATTGTTGGCATTGACAGTGAGTTCCAGCAACTGAGTGACTCCAGACAGGTCTCCTCTCTTTAGCTCTTTCAGATCAGGACCTCCAAAGCTCAACTTCCTCAGCCTCACCATCCCCGGAAACACTGCAGAAGAACCCAGGCAGCTGGAGGAGACGATGGGGGGAAAAAGAAGCTTGGTTAAAAGGTACAACATGTGTTTTGGGGGCACTTGTGGTGCAGTGGTTAGAGTTTACACTCAATGTAGTAAGTTAAAGTAGCATTCTTATTTAAGGAATTTTTTACTGAAGCAACACGCTTTAAAGCTTGCTTCTAAGTACACAAACTTGCATGATAAAATAATTTCAACTTTATTAACTTTTTTATTCACTAAACACAATGTTTTGCAAATTAAAATAAATGCTTCAAATCCTGCATATAAAACACAACAACATTTTGTTTACGGCACCACTCCAACTAGCAGCATTTAGAAGGGCAGAAAAGCACCTCAGCCCTTTACCTGTACGGGTTGTTGAGCAGGTTGAGGTCCTGCAGAGCTCCTAGCTCCTTGAACCATTTGTGGTTGAGAGCCGTCAAACGATTGTCTGACAGATCCAATTCCTCTAGACTCCACAGAGAGTTGAATGCTGACTGATGAATCCCTGCTATTATGTTTCCTGGAGGACAGTTATATCTACATGTAAAAATACAATACAACACAACACAACACAACACAGGAGAAATAAAGTTTTCAGGGGTTCAACAGGAATCAACACCAACCTTTTTAGTTTGGCTTTTAAGCTAAATATTAATTTATTTGATTTGTTTGAAGGTGACATTTGTTCAGGTTAAAATTGTAATTTGCTTTTTTCATGATGTAGTGACCAAAAAAACCTTCATATTTGTCACAGTGCCTCTTGATCATGAATCAACAACTTTTATAAGTTTGATCAGTGTCATCATGGCGTTACCATCAACATGTATGCAAGATTGTAATGAAAGTTGATAATGTTGTGAAGCTGAACTGCGTCTTACTTCCTTTACTTTTATAATTATGCTTCATACTTGAGCACTGTTCCAAACCCCTTCAATAAATGAGACTTCTCTATCTGCTTAGCCATGGCCACAGCGGTGTTGTTATTAATGTTTTGCCATAAAACAATACAATTCCATGAATGTTACCATGCAGTTTCAGGGCCCTTAGTCGTCGGTGGCCAGTCAGATCATCTTGGGTCACTATGGTGATGTTGTTAAAGGACAAATCAAGTGTCAGGGCTCTGCCTGTTACCGCGGGAACATGGGTGAATCCACCAAAAGAGCAGTTACAGGAGAAATGCAGGTCACAGCGATTGCAGGATGACCTTTGACCCGAGCTCAGAGAGACGAGTAGGAGGAGGAAGTAAAGAATGGTTGGATGTGTCATACTGAAAAGGAAAGAAAGACATTTTAGATTAGATAGATAGATAGATAGATAGATAGATAGATAGATAGATAGATAGATAGATAGATAGATAGATAGATAGATAGATAGATAGATAGATGGGAACAAGGAAGTAACAAGGAAACATTTGTGATACCTGAGAATACCATGTGACCTTAAACCAAACAAATAAAACTCCAGAACTTATCAAATAAAGTTAGGGTAACGTTTTTGTCCACCAGCCGGAAAATGTTCTTATGCTACAAAACATAAATAGCAGTAAAAAAGACTTGTTCTAATGCCTCTTAATAACTAACTAGTTGCTCAAGTGCTTCCCTTTATTCTGTGGTTTATCTGTTGCACAGCCAGACAAGTTAATAATAAAAAATCTAAACATTAAAAAAGATTGATAAGATCATGAGGGAAGAAAATTAAGATTTATCTGGGATTTAACAATATGTATGTGTTACCTTACCTTATTTTTTGCAGAGCAAATTCTCGATAATGTTGTTAAAAGGAAAGCGTCTTTATGACTGTGCAGAGAGGAAGTTAAAAATGAGGGTACAGTTCGAGCAAAGTGTGGAAAGAGGTAGCGATTATGGTAATTTACTTTCGGAGGGGGGACCTCTGTGAGTGTGTGTCACATATGAATGCACAACAACTTCTAACTGTAACTGCAGCAACTCAAAGGTTTAAAGCAATTTATTTACAAAAAAAATGACATAAGAATCAGATGTTTGCGGAAGCATCTAAAAACCAAATTCAGATCTAAAGCACACAGACCGACAAATAAAGGAGGTTTACACAATAATTTGACACTAAAATGAGACATAAAAAGCAAAGACGAATAAAAAGATCCGACAGAGAACCACTCAAGTGAGAGAGAGAGAGAGTTTTAAATGATATGGGTATACTTAAAGTACACCAAACAGCTTCTACAGCTAAAATACAGCACAATGACATGTTTTGCTCTGGGGGATGGAGGGTTATTGTCTGCAATCATCAGCATAAACAGAGAGGAATGCAGTTATGACTGAGGAAAGGCAGTCAGTAGATATAGTACCTAAACTAACTTAAACTTGAACACAAAAAGTGTAGGCAACACAGTTTCCCCCATAGCATCTCTACCATTCCAGTCTTAGACAAACCTAGCTCCATCCCAACTATTCCAGCCTGATCTTATAGCACCTTAAATGTCTAGCATCTGTGTCGCACACATACACAGGAGGAGGACAAACCCACTCCAGGCCAAACTCCTTTACAATGAGTTCATTTGTATTTAGTTTCTCAACAACATATGAACATATTACAAATGCATATGATCATGACAATTATAACGGTCATTTCTCTACTAGAACAAATGTGGATCCTTGACAACATTTACAATTTTTCCGGCATATTTGGTATTTTTTCCACCATTTTACCATTTACATATTATAATGTTTCCGAATGAGTAAAGGAAAAGCAACAAGAATGAACATAGTGTGCTAGGGCTTGATGAGTTAAGTTTAAAAAGATACATATATGTAAATAGTCCTGCAACTGTACATTTTGAAAAGTACGAACATTTGTGGAAAGTTGGGACATTTTGGTTGAAATGAGGTCACTTTTCGGACGATGATGACCTTTTATTTACGTTTTTCATAGCTTAGTCTATCAGAAGGAAAGTTGGGTGCTTTGAGATAGTGTGGGCCTTTTTTTCAGTATGATGTCATTTTGGCCGGTTTTCACTTCTTGAGATGTTAATTCAAAACATATTTTTTAAAATTTGGGAAATTCTGCAAATTGGGAAAATTTTGGGAGATTATGGAAAGTTTTTTAAGAGGCAAAGTGGGGACATTTTCAGAGGTCCAAGAGGGGACATTTTTAGAAGTTTGCTCATTGGTGGAAATTGAGGACCCTATGAAAAGTGGGGACCTTGTGAATAGCGAGGATATTTATCGAAAGTTATGAAAAACGTGATATCTGTTTATTTTTTAAATGGCAATACATTCTTTTCATAATACGCTTAGATATTCCACAGACAGTTTATCAATTATCCACCAAATGTATATTTGTATCAGGTTATCATAGACAATAGTGTATCATGTGTATGAATTGTACTTCATTTTCATAACAGCTTTGTCACAGTGTTAAGTTTATAAAAAATATATTTTCATCAAGCACAAAGTTTTATAATTTGTATTGTATCTTATTTCATCACTTTTAAAAAAATAACTATTTTATTAATAATATTCAATTGAAACTAACAACATGTTTGTGATCCTTTGTATGTTCGTGAATCCAGTATGACAGTAGATAAAAGAGGAAGTGTTTGTTAGAGCAAGGAAACCGAAGACACAGCGGAAGTTCATTCAGTCACGGTTCTCCACATAGAGCAGTAAATATCATGACAACAGAAACCACTTACAAGATTATACAAATAACACGTATAACAAATGACTGATTTACCTTCATCTTCTTTCTAAAGTTTTAATCTATAAATGAGTTGAGACAGCAAGTACATCAAATTGCCACCCTATTTGTCAACTAAACATCTGATTCTAATGGATTTTTTTTGTAAATAAATACTTCGAACTTTTGAGTTGCTGCAGTTACATTTAGAAGTTGTTGTGCATTCATATGTGACACACACTCACACAGGTCCCCCCCCCCCCCCCTTTCCAAAGTAAATTTCCATAATCACTACCTCTTTTCATAATTAGCCAGATCTGTCACTAAACTTCCTCTCTATACAGTCCTAAAGACACGTTCCTTTTAACAACATTATCGGGAACTTGCTCTGCAAAAAAGCAAGGTAAGGCAACACATATCGTTAAATCCTAGAACAAAACATTACATTTCAAAAACAAGGTGTTTGTAAGTCAATTCATACAGTGTAATTGTTTATATTCAATACGATACTGACCGAAAAGTTTTTACATTCTATTTTCTCAAACACTTTACTCTACCTTTGTTTGATAAGTTCTGGAGTGTTATTTTATTTGTGCAAGGCTTTTGTTTAAGTTTGGTTTAAGGTCACATAGTATTATCAGGTATCACAAATGTTTTCCTTATGTCCTTGTTTACATCTATCTATCTATCTATCTATCTATCTATCTATCTATCTATCTATCTATCTATCTATCTATCTATCTATCTATCTAATCTAAAATGTCTTTCTTTCCTTTTCAGTATGACACATCCAACCATTCTTTACTTCCTCCTCCTACTCGTCTCTCTGAGCTCGGGTCAAAGGTCATCCTGCAATCGCTGTGACCTGCATTTCTCCTGTAACTGCTCTTTTGGTGGATTCACCCATGTTCCCTCGGTAACAGGCCGAGCCCTGACACTTGATTTGTCCTTTAACAACATCACCATAGTGACCCAAGATGATCTGACTGGCCACCGACGACTAAGGGCCCTTAAACTGCATGGTAACATTTGTGTACTGGTTTTTTACTGATTCATGGGATTTTATTATTGTATGGCAAA
The DNA here is from genome assembly GCA_949357725.1 of Hyperoplus immaculatus. NCBI lineage: Eukaryota > Metazoa > Chordata > Actinopteri > Uranoscopiformes > Ammodytidae > Hyperoplus > Hyperoplus immaculatus. The sequence goes on from OX442371.1 coordinate 372,611, forward strand.
AATGATTAACAACATTGCTGTGGCTAAGCAGATAGAGAAGTCTCATTTATTGAAGGATGTTTTGATCAGTTGCCTAGTTTGAAGCATTATAAAAGTTAATGAAGGAAGTAAGACTCAGTTTAGCTTGACAACATTTTCAACTTTAATTTCTTGTAATCTTGACTAAATGTTGATGGTAACGCCATGAAAGCACTGATCAAAACTTATAAAAGTTGTTAATTCCTGATAGAGAAGCCATGTGAGAAATCTGAAGTTTTTTTTTGGTCACTACATCATGAAAAAAGCAAATTACAGTTTTAACCTGAAAAAATGTCACCTTCAAACAATTTAAATAAATTAATATTTAGCTTAGAAGCCAAACTAAAAAGGTTGGTGTTGATTCCTGTTGTTTTGTTGTGTAGTATTGTATTTTTACATGTAGATATAACTGTCCTCCAGGAAACATAATAGCAGGGATTCATCAGTCAGCATTCAACTCTCTGTGGAGTCTAGAGGAATTGGATCTGTCAGACAATCGTTTGACGGCTCTCAACCACAAATGGTTCAAGGAGCTAGGAGCTCTGCAGGACCTCAACCTGCTCAACAACCCGTACAGGTAAAGGGCTGAGGTGCTTTTCTGCCCTTCTAAATGCTGCTAGTTGGAGTGGTGCCGTAAACAAAGTGTTGTTGTGTTTTATATGCAGGATTTGAAGCATTTATTTTAATTTGCAAAACAATGTGTTTAGTTAACATTGGGTTAGTCACAAAACTGTGACTTAAGTATAACAATTATTATTATGTTACCATGCAAGAGGGTGTACAATGTAATGTAATGTTGTTTTAATGTTTACTCAAAATGTGTGCATTTAGGGATTTGGAGTAAGAGCTTGTTAATAATCGTGAATCCAAGCAATTACTTAATAAAAAAAAATATCCTATGTGAAAGGTAACCACTACAAGAGCACCCCTCCCCCAAAACATATTTTTTTAACCAAGCTTCTTTTTCCCCCCATCGTCTCCTCCAGCTGCCTGGGTTCTTCTGCAGTGTTTCCGGGGATGGTGAGGCTGAGGAAGTTGAGCTTTGGAGGTCCTGATCTGAAAGAGCTAAAGAGAGGAGACCTGTCTGGAGTCACTCAGTTGCTGGAGCTCACGGTCAATGCCAACAATCTGACAAGGTGGAGGACTGACACTGTGTGTGTGTCGGTGGTGCTGCACCTCAAAATTAACTTACAAAATGTCCTCAAAACGCTTCTTATGAACTTATCAAATGTATTGCATCCATATTCACTAGTCACATATTCTATACCAACCGCAGAAAGCTAGGCCGAGCTAAGGGTTTAAGGACAGAGGGTGTCATACTGTGTACATACTGTGAAGCCCACTTTTGCAAATTTGCGATATTGGGCTATAGAAATAAAACGTATTTGATTTTATTTGATTTAGAATATACATGTACAGTATAAATCTAGATTGTGGTATTCCCATCTTTAACTCTCCCTCCTGTTCTTTTCTCTCTCTCTGCAGGTACGAGTCCGGTGCTCTCGCGTACATTTGGCCGCTGGGTCGTGTAACTCTGAGCCTCCATGGTCCATTCTTGACAAACTCGGCCTTGGCTTCGGCTGTGCTCGCGGACGTGTCTTACCCCGAGACACCGATCGCTTTAGAAGACCTCCATCTGATTGGGAATCAGTCTGTTCAGCCCTTCAGAGAGATGGCAAAGAAGAGAGTCAGGTCTGGCCACCATCTCCTTTTCTTCTGTTTTAACTTTCATTCAGAATTCCTTCACTCATTAATTTATGATATCCTTTAAAGTACTGTAAGGTGCACTATGCAGTTTCAGATGAGGGGAATTTGTATAAATTTACAGAACTATCATAAATCTAACCTGAATTATTTTGAGGAACCTGGAACCAAAAGTAAGACTAGAATATGTTTTAGGGAGCTTTTTAACTTCAAACAGTGTTCCAGGGATCCAATTTTCCACATATTCCACTCTTTCCGATGTAACTTTTTCAGGTTTTTGTCCCTTCGTAACCTTGTTTTATCTGACGAGGCCATGGTTGATTACCTCGTGGTGATGGATGGTGTGCCACTCACTTTCTTTTCTGTGGACGGGGTCACATTGACAGGCGAGGGAAGGTATGAGAACATTATTTCCAGGACAGTCTGTGTCTGTCATTACATTCTTGAAATGTGACAAGTTTGAACCAATTTTTTTCTTCTTTTTTTTAAGGTGGGAGTTAGCCGGATGGACTGATCAGAAAAGTATCGATGAGTTCTTCGTACGGAACGTTATGGTGCCCAATGTGTTTAACTTTGTCTCATTTCTGAGTCTGGGATTTCTGCTGCACTACCCCAGGAGGGTGTCCGTCATAAACGCTAAGGTAACAACAAGGTGTAATCAAGAAAGTTTTTTTTTATTTGCTTAATAGCTGTAATGTATTGCAGGTAAAACAGTTTATAGTTTAGAAATAAACAAATATATTTTTCATTGCAATTTGAATATTTGAATTGGTTAAGTTCTTTACTTTTCAAATAGGGATCATTTTACAAGCTTTTATTTCACATTGCGGCAGGATATTAAATTGTCCCTGGTCTCATAAAAAAAGGAAATATCACAATTTCCACTCTAAACATATCTTGAGATGACATTTCAGTTTTTAATCAATCTAATTAATTAATCCAAACAGTCTTTGGAATTTGGTCTATTTTGCATTATGAAATAAAATTACAATTTAGGGATTTTCAGATACATTATTCCCATACTCAATTTTACTGTTAAATGTGTTCCAAAATACAGTAAAAATTTGTTAAATTACAGAAATTCATGTATCAAATATGAACAAGGAGGCATTTTAGGATTATGAAGAAACATGAAAAAGTCCGAACAGTAAGTGAATGACTATGGTACATTATATTCCAACTCTCACAGCTTCATCTTAGGGGTGGGTATGGAGAAGTAGGTAGGGTGGTCAGCATAGCATAGGCTCACGATACTTAGCTTGCTGCTATCGGTGTAAAAACAATGTATTGGTAAATTAACTCCACTTATATGGCGTTTTTTCCCAGTTTTTTCACAAACCCAAAGTGTTTTACATAGTTTTGTCAACATCCACCCAATCACACACACACATTCATACACCGATAGCAGCAGCAGCAACCACGCAGGGTGCAAGCTAACTACCGGGAAACACATAGGGTTCAGTGTCTCTTTGCTCAGGGACACTTGGACATGTGTTGGGGAAACGGGGGATCGAACCACGAGCCTGCACTCCAGTGGACGACCGCCCTACACACTTCAACACAGCTTTGAATTTGTGAAAAAAAACAGGGAAAAACGCTATATAAAGGGAGTCCATTTACCATAAGCAAATGCTGTCTATTCTCCTCAGGTGTTTGTAATGCCCTGCCCCACTTCCCGCCTGCTGGTGAACATGCACTACATGGACCTTTCTGACAACCTGCTGACTGATTTGACTCTGCAGGAGACATTGTGCTATGGAGACGGCACACTGAAGGACCTCCGGGTTCTAAACGTCAGCGGAAACCCTCTGAAGGTGCCTTCATGAAACATATTTACTTAATGTATTTATTAATTGGTTCATTTAAAAATTCAAAGTCAAATGTATTTCTATAGCACATGTGTTTATTGTCCCTTTAATTTGTATCAGGTTTGACATATTCACATCACAGTTTCAGAGAAGTCCAGTCAGCAGGTACACAACAGTGTGTTAGCAAATTTATATTTCTATTGTTTACATATGCTACAAGTTGGACTAGATTGCTGCAAAACCATATTTTCTTGTTTAATTATGCAATAAAAATAAACATCTTCCTTCACTACTGGCCCAAAGCTGCCAGTTGGAAACCTATTCTTTGTTAAATGAAAGAAGAAAGAATTACATTTTTGGTAATCTTTTGGTTATCCATCTATCTATCTATCTATCTATCTATCTATCTATCTATCTATCTATCTATCTATCTATCTATCTATCTATCTATCTATCTATCTATCTATCTATCTATCTATCTATCTTTTTGCAGTCATACATCCAGCATGGTCTTCAGAATAGAAAATTAAGATCTACATTCTCTACCTCTATAGTCTTTGTCCACAGTGAGCCAGCTGGTGGCGAAGCTCTCCAAACTGACCCACCTGGACATCAGTAGGACCGGATACAGCTCCATGCCCCAGGGCTGCTCATGGCCATACACCCTGCGATACCTCAACATCTCCAGGGCTAAACTCACAACTGTCACCACCTGTTTACCTGCAACTCTGGAGGTACTGAGAGTGTTTGTGTATTTAAGACAAGTTAAGTTAAGTTACTTTATTATAGTCACTGGTTGGTTACATTGAAATTTGTCTTTTTGCACACTTCGGAGGGGGTCAGAGCGTAGGGTCTCCGCAGTACAGTGCCCCTGGAGCAGTTTTATGTCTATTGTTTGTATTGGATGATAAGTAGTTTTCTACCGCTGTATGCAAACCCTAATTGCTATTCAGGGGGAGAATAAAGATAACAAATTACTTTATCATGTACAGGTGTTGGATCTAAGCAACAATAATCTGAAAAGCTTCCCCTTGCTCCTGCCTGCCCTGAGAGAGCTCCACCTCTCTGGGAACAAGTTTCTCCGGCTACCCCCTGGACTGTTCTTACCCAATCTGCAAACACTGACAATACAGGTAAGAACCAACTACATCTCATACATCTTTTCTTTTGATTAATCAAAGTTGGAGTTACTGATTCTTGCTGCCAAAATCAGTGAATATCTTACGATGTAGGTTCTTATTTTTCATTTTTTCATTTAACTTTTATTTATCCTCGAGAGACCAATTGAGGGGTGACCCTCATTTACAATGACGTCGAGATCAAACAAATTCAAAGGAAAAACAACAATACATAAACAATATTCAATGCAAATACATCAAATACACAACAACAGGTGAAGAGAAAAACAATTGAAACATTTACACAGTGTTGAAGAGTGGCAGCAATTAAAATTAAATGGGTGAAAGTACAATATAGCCTAATTAAAACAGTTACAGGTAGAGTTTGGCAGATTTAAGATAGTTTTTAGTTTTATGGCTAATCTAGACAGCAACAAAGCTATCGATATAGGCTAAGCTGCTGACCAACTCATACTTTGTCACACTTGCTACAGTACTACTCAAAATACATTCTTCCTGGATTTCCATCGCGGTAAATCTATCTTGTATTTTTTTTTCGTTCTTCCACAGTCCAACACCTTGAACATGTTCGGCCGTTCAGACCTTCAGTCCTACAGACGACTCCAGAGCCTCCAAGCGGGTCAGAACAAGTTCGTCTGCTCCTGTGACTTTGTGGAATTCTTCCAGATGGGCATTAAAGATATAGACGTGCTTCTGACAGACAGAGAGACGGAGAACTATGTCTGCGACTCTCCTCTCTACCTGCAGGGGGAAGAGGTGGGTCAAGTCCGCTTCTCTGTTGCCGAGTGCCACCAGGTTTTGCTTGTGTCCGTGAGCTGTGGTGTGGCGCTGTGTCTCGCCGTCCTGGTGTGTGTCCTGCTGTGGCGCATCCATGCCGTCTGGTACCTGAAGATGACTTGGTCATGGCTGAAGGCCAAGAGAAGCTCCCAGCGAAGGAGACAGAGACACAGAGATGGTGAAGCAGAAGCATTGCTATCCTTTGATGCCTTTGTCTCCTACAGTGAGAGAGACGCAAGCTGGGTGGAAAACTTCTTGGTACCTGAGCTGGAAGAGCCAAGGTAACTTGAGAATGATTTTCTTTACTTAAATGTGGAATTCGCGATTCTGGAGAACTCTTGTTGTCAAAACTTTTTGTCAAAATCAGTGAATATGTGAATATAGTTGTCTATTTAGCTCAAGGGAATTTGCGAACATTCTCAGTTGTACAAATTGGAAAAATGTCTTACCAAAATTAGAATAATTTCAGTTGTCAGTGCATGTTTTGCAACTGTCTCTCAACACTTAACCCCACATAAACATCTGGCTTATTTTCCCACAGGGAAAATGATGTGAATCTCAGAAACCAGCGGCCTTTGACCCTGTGCCTCCACAAGCGAGACTTCCTTCCTGGACACTGGATTGTTGACAACATCATGGGCGCAATGGAGCGCAGCCGGCGGACCGTCTTCGTCCTCTCTGACAATTTTGTCCAGTCCGACTGGTGCCGCTACGAACTGGACTTCTCTCACTTCTGGCTTTTTGACGGGAAAGACGCAGGAGACGGGGCCATTTTGATTCTGCTTGAGCCGCTGTCCAAAGACGACATCCCCAAACGGTTCTGCAAACTGCGTAAACTCATGAGCTCCACCACCTACCTGGAGTGGCCTCAGGAGGAGGAGAGGATGGGGGAGTTCTGGAGGAGTCTCCGCAGAGCTTTGAGAGGAGATCCAGAGGAGGATGACTGAGGCCCAATCCAAATTCACCCCTTCACCTTAACCCTTGGGCCTACCCCTCCGAATTGTGTGTTAACATGTAGGGGTAGGGTGTCCTAGGGTTAGGCCTATGGGCTAGATGACCCTCCAAACTGTGATTTTCTAGACCTACTGGAACTGCAGCGACTCCGTTTAAGCTTTCTGAATCTTCGACAAAAATATGGCAAATGCCTTTTGTTTTTTGATAAGGATGTCAAAATTACAATAACTATCGTTTTGTTGTTTATGTTTTGTCAAAGTGGGTTAAAAGTAAAAACAGTCGGAAGTGTTTAGTTTGAATGACACATATTTGGGATAAAAAGGTGGAAAATATTTTGATTGTATAAAAGATATTATTCTTTTTTGAATAATAAACTTCTTCAGATTCATAAAAACAAAATTAAAATGTGTCAGTTATTTTAAATAGGCATTTTATACTTGTTACCTTGAAGCAGAAAAAAATTCATACGAAATTCAGCTGCACCACAATGAATAACAATATCATTATCATGTCAATCAATGTCATATTTCTTTCTTTGATAATAAGAATATTAGATGTAGACTTAATCGAGTGTCATCAAGAATGTGTTGTGCTGTAATATGGCCACATGGGGGAGCTCTTAGTTCGTCATTTCAGCTACAACTGGAGGATGTATCCAGTGGTTGTGAAACTCATTATGGCAACAGTAAACTCAATAACTAAAAACTCAGGAAAAATTCAAATCAACAAGTAGCGACATGATTCCTAAACTATTTTTTTCTCTGAAGTTTAGCTCATCTTGATAGAAATGTTTACAGAAGCATCTAAAAACCAAAGTCAGTTCTAAAGCAGGGAGACCCACACACACAAGAGGTTTAGACAATAATATGAATAAAATGAGACATAAAAAGGACAGCTTAACAGATCTGGAAGAGAACCAATAAAGTGAGTTTTAATTAAACATTTTTTTTTAAAACAATGCATTGGAAAGAAGTTACAACATTTTGACAACATTTTTTTAAATATCAACAATCCTAACTACACCCAGAACAGTTACAGCAATTAAGTATGAGAATGATATTGAAGATTTCACACAAGTGAGATTTAAATTGCTCTACTTGCAGAACATATAACAGCCTGTACAGTCATTCTTAAATACAACACAGTGAAAGATTATTATTACAACAGTTAGCTAAGCAAAAAAAATAAAAATGTTGGATTCCAGTTAACCCTTCACAAAAATATACACAAGGTTAACAAACAAAGCCTGCCTCTCTCTGAAGTACACTATTGTATTTGTTGTGATGACAAACACAGTTGTTTTTGGCGAGTCTCATAAAGTGATTATGATGATTTTATGAACTCCAACTAACACCCTATGGCGCCAGATATGTTTTGACACGAGGAGCCTCTTAACCAATATTCATTGACTTAACGGAGTCAGAGATCTCCTCAGAGTCATCTGGCTCTACCTTGATCCCAACCGCCTCAAAGATCTTTTTTGCGTCTGAGTTTCCCTTTATTTCCTGCTCAACTCTCTTCAAAAGCTTCGACATATTCTCATCTCCACTCTTCTTCAGCACATCCACAAAGTGTTTAAGTATAGTAAGCAGAGGTTGGGCAAACTCTATCACACTTTCCTCTTTTGGAAATCCATAGACAAATCCTCTAGTGTGCAAACCAAAAACTTTGCAATCAGCATCAAACACTGGGGAGCCAGAAGAGCCGTGATACATGAATGTGTTGTAGGTTGCTCCTTTGTCTGCTCTATTTCCACCGATCATTATTTGGTCAATGCCTTGCTTTTTGATTAAGTGATGGATTGATTGGATAGTGAACTGAGTGTCTCTGTATGGATGTAAATTCTCATCCACAGCCTTTACCCTGTTCTCTTTCTCAATGATACATATTGGATCCATTTGTTTCACTTGCCCTCCCGGGTGACCAATGATACAGGCTTCACCGTTCTCAGGGATTGGACCAACTTTCTTCAGGAGCCCTGGTGGGACTTTAATTTTCCTTGTTTCTTTGTTTTCTATTAATTTCTTGCCCTCTGGGTTGAGCTCAAGTACGGCATAATCAAGATCATCCTTAATATTGTACATGTGATAGTCAACGACATTAAAGACGTGGACATTTCTGAAAAAATCATGTATCTCATAGTTGAAGTGAACGGACACATTTACACCCTGCTTTAGTGTTTGTCCTTCAAAACAATTATCAAACAGGTGTGCGTTAGTCAAGATGTAGTTGTCAAACAACACAAAGCCTGTGCCCGTAACAGTCTTTAGACCTTCAACAATCTCAACAATCACTTTGCAAACTGACTCGCCCAGTTTTAGTACCTCCCTGACTCTGTGAACTTCACTGAATGACTGTTGGATCTTTCCAAAGTCTTTACTCTTCAGGTTCAGTGCTTCCTGATAGGAATCACCAGGGAATCTACTCTCCATCCATTCTTTCAGACCTGGAAACTGCTTACGCAGTTCTTCATATATCTCCTCATTGTCTATAGTGCCATCTGGCTTTGTCATTGCTGTTCTGACACTGATTCCTCCCTGATGGACTACAGCTGACGCTGTCAGGGTGTTACACTTCTCTTTTGGAGTATTTGATGCCCCTTGGTTTTTCTTTGGGGTGTTCGGTTTAAGACATAACTGAAATTCCTTTTTATGTAGTGCCATAACGGGCTGGCTACAATCAATTGATTGATGTGGATTATCAATGAACGACAGAGAGAAGTCGCCAAGATCATCACTGAAGCGACCGTCTCTCTTCAGAGCCTTTTCCACAGTCATCCCCTTCTCCCCGTAGACGACCACAAACTTGAACTTGTTGACAGCATTGTTTTTAAAAATATCCTTTGATCTGGCATTTAGACCTCCTACTGTGTCAATGAAGAAGACTGAATATTTGCCCTTTGAAAGTATTGATTTCTCATCTTGGCCTTGGGCCTCCTCAACCTTTTTTGATTTACAAAATAAGGTCAGAAGCTTATCATCTTCGATACAAGTACAAGGGAAATGTGTCGCAATAATAGATTTCTTATTTCCCATCTGAATCACAATGTTTTCATCTGACCACTCCCCCTTGTACTCGCTATTTGATTTAAGCAGTTCCAGCACTGTGCGAGGTTGTAGACAGGTGATTAGGGTTTCTTTCTGTTGGCTGGCATTGAATTTCACTTTGACTGTATGTGAATGTGTGGCCTGCAGAGAATCAGAGTGAGAAAAAGTTAAAAGCGTTATGTAATAAATAAATAAATTTGCCACATGTTTATGCATGCAATGATCACAGTTCACTCACGTTGGAATCACCATCGTTCTCCTGCTTTATTCTCACTTTTCTGCGTGCACCTGTCTGCAAAATGAGACGAGAGTTTAGGTTGCTGTCAAGATTGCCTCCTTCATACTACAACAATGTCTATGACCACATATTTTACTCTAAAATATGCCATGTGGAATTTCTGTGCGCACGTAGCTGACGACGTGATAACAATTCCATGGTTTCTGTTATCAAAAGATCAGCAGGATGTGGCGATATTGTTCAAGACATTTAGTGCTGACAAAGTGAGAAGAACACTGTAGGTTTTACAGTGACATTTAGGCTGCGTTCCAATACCCATACTTTTTACTATTTAGTTGGTAGAAAAAAGATTTAGGATGTCCCGATTATTGTGGCCAGATTTAGGATGGTTAGAAATAACCGGATGTCAACTAATTCCGGCAGAGATTTTTAGTGTTGACAACAGCATGCTATTTTGGCGATTCTGACCCACAATCCAGTGTGCACCGGAAGTGACGTCACATCGATGGAGCCTCCATATGAATACAAATGGGGATGCCACATATATTTTAGCAAGAGGCAAGATCAAGACGCAATGTTATGATGCAATTAATACATAAAAGTATGTCCCAATTGTATGCCTACTGCATCCTTACTAGATTCATTTTATGGTCAGATGTAGTATGTAGAATAGAAAAAAGAAAGAGTATGAGATTTGGAACGCAGGGTGAGAGTTCACCTGAGAGCTTGTGGCTCCACCCGGCTCCATGGTGGTCAGTCTAGTGCTGCTGCTGCCAGGAACAACGGGGACAAACAACACAAAGATTAGCTTGAAAAAACTTTGGCTAATTCTGAAAAGAAATGCAAAAAGTTACTGATGTGAAATCATATAACAACGATCCACTGAAGTAAGCTGACAAACAGCTTACAATTGACTTGAATGACTGAATATCAAACAAGAAAAATTTAATTCAGTGGCCTCTTGATATTGGTCAGATGAGACAGGTATACACAGTATATCAGATATTCAATGCAGTACAACTTAAAGTGTCTGAAGTAGATTATGGGATAGAATATAGTCCAGCAAATGCAAGTCCAGATGCAAATCCACCAAAGATGACTTACCTTGGCTTTCACCGCACAAACCAGTTCCGCTGGTTACCCAATAAAAACGCTCAGGGAGCGGTTGATTGCACAAGGGCTGGGCCGTCTACAACAGACATAAAAAACAAAGATCAAAGTTATCTTCAACCCAAAGCATTTATTTTTTTATTTCTCTCAGTTTGGCAATATGCTTCAGGAAGATTTTATTGAAATGTGAAGTGATGTCTCTATAAGTTCCCGACAGTTGAGTAGATTTATTTTTGTTTCACTCACATAACTCACTCCTCCCTCACAAAAAACTCTAAATTAATTTTATAAATCACCCGAATGTATGTCAAAAAGTTAGAGTTGCCAACAAGAGACTACTTTGCAAGAACAATAAAAGAACAGACCATATTGTTTAGTTTAAAAAAAAGAGTTGTGTGTCTTACCTATGCAATAGTCGACGTCCTCTGTAAGATGGCGGTTGTGTGTGAGAGCATATATTGGAAATGTCCAGGATGGGTGTGTCTTAACCGGTACAGGTAATATGACACGCCATGAACTTTGACCCAATCTTTCAGATCCAACTAGAGCAACAGCAACACTACATACTGTACAACAGGTTGGGGGAGTTGCTCAGAAATGGAATCATGGCCATTTTCAATGAGCTGAAATCACAGTTTAGACTTATTTATGTATTTTAGGTTGTCATGGAATTGAAATACCAACCTTTAAAAGATGAGAATATAGTCAATTAATACGAGGTGACACAATGTTTAAATACAAAAATAGAACAGATCTTTAATGTTTGCAAACATGAGTCAAGACAACAATCAAGCAATGGGATTGTGTGAAATGACCAACGATAGGCGGTCATACAGAGAGTGTATAGGGAAATCTAATTACGCACGAACATTCCAGCCTACGTACAAGATTCTCCTCAGTCAGAGAATTGTTGGTTATCTTGCAGACACAGTTCTCCGGAGCCATCTCAGTCAAAACATACATTCCTTACGCAGTTTGAGTATCTCAGTACATAATCAGAACATAACAACCTTCACCATAAGGTCAGGTCAGAACTTTTGTTGATTAGCTTACGAATATTTAGGGTCAAGATGGCACTAGTCTATATAAACACATAATTATTATGACTGTAATAAACAATTCCACAACAAGGTGCAAATAAAATATATTCTGGAATAAATGACAGTGACCCTCTGAGAAAACAAAATAAAACTTCTCTTACATGAAAAGACATGAAGAGAAAAACATGAAGAGAATCAATTATTTTCTTTACTTAGTAAAACTAAAAAACAAAACCACAACAAAAACATTCTTATCCCACTTCTGTCCTGGAGCATTTAATGGCAACACAGTTAATATATTTACCCACACGGAGCTGCAGGCGAAGGGGCCGGGGAATAGACCCCACTAACCTGTGTGGCTTTAACTGCAGACTATGATAGGAAGGCAGGAACACAGCAGGCCTACCAACCCTGTCCCTCAATGTGATTTTTTTTGTAGCTTTTTAATCTGAGTATTGTGGGGGGGGGGTTGGTGTTTTGTGCCCCCAACGGTGCCTTCAAGGCAACGCTGATTAAGGTTAGGGGATAGGACCTGTTGGGGGCACAACACACCATTGAGCTTGGGGGGGATGGGTGGTAACAGAAAAACACCCCACTAAAAATGGTAGTGCGCTAAGCCTGCACATTTACCAGTTTCTGTATTATACACAGATAGTCTGATTGAAGTGGATGGAAGATAAAGGACACTCATAACCCTAGGAAATTATGTATTCAAACATGATCCGACACACGCATGAGGTTTTATAAATATTTAATAAATACAAAGTTAATAAAGCAGCAGTCTTGATCACAAAGCAATGCCATTGGATTTGGCAGAGAGAACAGAATGAGACATTCTTCAAGGATTGGACCAAACTCCAACATCCTGTTACTGTCCCTGCATTCCGAATCTCATACTCTTTCTTTTTTCTATCCTAGTTAGAATCTAGTTAGGATGCAGTAGGCATACTATTGGGACATACTTTACTCTCTTATTTCATCATAACATTGCGCCTTGATCTTGCATCTTGCTTTTATATCCGTCTCATCCCCGGTTGTTTTCATACGGAGGCTCCGTCGATGTGACGTCACTTCACGTGCGCACTGGATTGTGGGTCAGAATCGCCCAAATAGGATGCAGTTTTCAACACTAACAATCTTGGCCGCATGAAGTAGGACATCCGGGTACTTCTAACCATCCTAAATCTGGCAACAAGAATCGAGACATCCTAAATATTTATTCTACATACTAAGAATATTAGAAAGTATGCGATTCGGAACGCAGGGTGAATGTTAGGAGGGTTGGTGATGGGGCACACACTCGCCGCCATGTTGGAAGAATAGCAAAGGCAAAAGTAAACTATGCTTCGTTTCGGTTTCCTGAAGTGAAGTTTGAGCCTGTGTACCATCGACAGTTTACATTAGTCTTGCTCATAATAAACATCAAAGCCATACAGTCAACTTAAAGACCTACTTCACCGGTTGGAATATGAAGGTGTATTGAACTCGGAGATCCTATGAAGTATAAATGTGCATTTTTTTTTTTTTTTTTTTTTAAATCGGATCATCCTAGCCTGTCTAACTCTACATTTCTCTTTCTGTGACATGTAGGGTTAGACAGTGAGACCATAAAACACTCTTTCTGCCTTTTCTCAGGCTAGGATGATCCGATTTAAAAAAAAATGCACATTTATACTTCCTAGGATCTCCGAGTTCAATACACCTTCATATTCCAACCGGTGAAGTAGGTCTTTAAGAACCAGACATATTCAAACAGAACAGACATTGCATTTAAAATGTTGTAGTAAAGAATTGTATGTGAAACGTAAACAGGTGATGTAACACCTCTTTAAGAAAGCATTGTCCTTTTTGTAATTTAAAAAAAAAAATCAACAAATATCTCTTAAAGGAGTGTGCAAATAAACTTTAACAACAGCTATAAAAGGCATTTCTATGATTCAATACGAAGTGAAGCGATGATTTATCACAATAAAAACAACATGCATGACAGCAACATTCCCATAAATCCAAAACCACACACGTATCTTCCTTGTGTCAACGGTTTTTAAAATGCTCAAAGGATTCTGGATCTGTGCTTAAAATACTTTCGTTAAAGTTGGCAGCGGGTTTGGCATTGCAGTGTCCTTTGCACACAAAGTCACCAACACCACATGGCATCACTCTGCACCAGTTTGACCCAAAAAACAACAAAAGACTTCCATAAAAGGGCCTATCTCTCTCGGCTGAGACTGTTGGTGAAAAATTGCGATCAGCATTTGCACACAGGCCATATGGTATACAGGTGAAACTCATATTATTAGAATATCATGGAAAATTAATTGGAATTGAGGCAAGAATTCATGGAAATAGGGGCCCCAACCAAGTACAGAGTACATATGCATGATTATACTTTATAGAGGGCCGACATTTCTGTGTTTAAAATCCCTTTTGTATTAATTTCATGTAATATTACAATTTTCTGAAATTTCTCCAAAAGGTTCACAGGAGTTTTCAATGTTGCTAGAATTTTTTACATATTCAAAAAATTTGCCTAACAAATTTTCTCTCAAAATAGTCTAAACTGTCTCGAACCCTTCTCAATTTAGTTTCCGTGGGTCAGAAAAGGTTGACGACGTTTGCACATTGTTTGGTAGAACATTTCGGCACATTCACAAACAAGATAAATACCAATTAAGTGTGTTTCCAAGTGAAAATTTCCACACATACGCAAATTTTCTCGCAATTGTGTTTCCCCAACTAGTCTCAGCCCAGTGAGATAGGGCCTTAGGCAGCCTGAAACGCTGCCTTGGACAGTTTGAAAGTCCCCGAAAATCGTTTATCTCGACTCTGGGACGAACGTACAGCGTTAAAGTGTTTCCTCACGGCATTCCTATTCCAGGCCCAGCGTGAAGTTTATTCCGTGGACGATGCCGATGATGATGGGTTGCCAGGCGACCAGGTACCTCAGCCAATCGAGGAGCTGCCCGTAGAGAACGTGTGTCTTCTCCCAGCTGACAGGAAGGGGAGGAGTTAAGGAGAATGCTCACCCATAGCCTGCGTTCCAAATCGCATACTCATTTCTTTTTACTACACTACAAACTAAAGTACAGAAGAGTTTTAGGGCCACAGACAGGAGAGAGAAAAAAATCAAATAAGGAAGATTTTCTTTCCATTATGTCGAGAAACTACTACTACTTTACAGTAACTGTGTATCTGAATCCGAATTTGATGAAAATGGGGGCGGGACCTGATAAGCCTTTGGCTTCTTCCGTCTCCCTTCGGACAACACAAAGTATGATGTATGAATATTTGCAAGAGAAAATTGTGTATTGTTTGGAATTGTCCGAAAGAATAATAAATAAATAAATAAATGTCAAGAATAAAGACGAATACTCCAAAATGCTGTTGGAGTTAGTGGGGCATTTATGCATTTTCTAAATCTCTTTCTGGCGTACCAAATAGTAGGGAAGTATGGGTATTGGAACGCAGGGAATGAGAGGAGACCTGCCCTGCATTCCGAATATCACACTTTCTTTTTTCTATTCTACATACTACATCTGACCATACAAATGATCTAGTGAGGATGCAGTATGCTACAATTGGGACATACTTTTATACTTATGTATTTCATCATAACATTGCGCCTTGATCTTGCCTCTTGCTTTTATATCCGTCGCATCCCCCGTTTGTTTTCATATGGAGGCTCCATCGATGTGACGTCACTTCTGGTGCGCACTGAATTGTGGGTCAGAAAAACCCCAATAGGATGCTGTTTTCAACACTAAAAATCTCGGCCGGATCTAGTAGACACCTGGGTATTTCTAACCATAATAAATCCGACCTCAAGAATTGGAAGATACTAAATATATTTTTAACCCACTAAAAAGTGGTTTGAGCACTCACCCATGAAGGCTTAGTTCTCTTCCCAGCGGACCCGGGTTAGAATCCAGCCCGGGTCATTCTCTGCATGTCATTCCCCTCTCTGACACATTTCACCTCTGTCTCTCCGAAACTATTCTAATAAAGCATAGAAATTACAAAAAATAATCTTTAAAAAACATTGACATCTTCGGGAACCTAGACCCATCTGAAATCCTGTGAGCCGAACTCTCTCTCCTATAAAGCGTGTATCACTCAGTGCGGTCACATGCAGACTCATAATCGGGTAACTAAACGAATAAGACCTCAACAGGACTTTTAAACTGCATGTAAACACCTTTATCCGATCTACTTCGCACAAAAATCGGCACATTAACGGAAAAGCGAAGTCGGATAAGAACACCTAGATAACTCGTTCATAGTCGGCATTCTATCTGCATGTATACAGGATCGCATATCTCATATCTGAGTTCTCGTTCTGTGCTTGCTCGAGAATCTCCGCGGGGATTTCACAAGGAAGTGGAAGGAGACGACGTAATAAATAGTAGGGTTATTGCCGGAAAGGAACCGGACGTGGCTCTATAACCACTTGTTGAAAGGGCTACAGCGCCACCTAGCGTAGCGGAGACAGCTATTTATCGAATATTTGAAAGGCCATGTATACTCAGACAAGTGACGCGGTCCGTTCGAGTGGCAAAATCGGTATATGTGATAATGCAATCCAGTTGTCCCATGGAAACGCACTGACTGTCCCATCCACACAGGGACGATAGATGAAGAAAGGATACGGGTTGTTCATCATCTTCTTCATGTCCACCTTCTCGTTGCAGTACGGACACGTCTGCTTCTTACCCACAATGCACCAGCCTCGGATGCAGAACTCATGGAATCTGAAGGGTTCAGGCAGGTTAAGGCAAAAATACTGCAAATCCTTAATTTATCTTTTTCCCTCCAAAATAAAACAAATTAATTATCAAATGGTGTATTCCAGTGTATGAAGCCGACTAAACAAAGACAAACAGTCACTGTCAAAGGCAGATAGTAACTGCTCAATCTATAGGCAGCTGATGAAGCTTAAAACAAAATCTGATAAAAGATATTTAGCAACAACTGAAGCAAGAAGCCGATAAACAGAATATCTGTTGACAGAAAATTTTAAACAGCAACCATTTTGATAGGCGATTTATGATTCCAGTCATTCTTCATGCTTTTATCGTTCCCATCTTCGGAAATGTGAAGACGTTCTAATTGTTTTGTTTGTCATACCAGTTTGTTGGAATGTTATCAAAGAGTATTTAAACAAAATGGGGCCCACATTAGCTAGCAACACGTCAGTTTACAGAACCTAGGCAGGGTATTAACACTTGATTGTTTTTCAGCGTACACACAGTATACTATTTACAGGTAAGCGGATCATAAGGAGAAAAAGTGCTTTTGACAACAAGAGTTCTCCAGAATCGCTGACTCCACCTATAAGTATTGTGGGTAAAAAATTGTGTGTATTTTCAAGATAACAGACTGGAAAATATGTTTGACTAAAGTGCAATCTCAGGCCTTTCTCTCATGCAGAGATAGACTTTGCTTCAGGATACACACCGCACACACACACACACACACACACACACGCACACGCGCACACACACACACACACTAGTCTACTGGCCAAGCGGGACAGTAGAACCCTGGAGATAGACTTTGCCTCAGGATACAGGTGTCCACAGGAGAGCTGGTAGGTGTCTTCTATAATTCCTTCGTCCTCCACGTCCACAAAGATCCTCTGACCGCACACTGCACAGATGTCGTCGGTCAGGTTTTTGCTGGGCATGCCTCCCTTGTTGTAGTACTGAACACACACACACACACACACACACACACACACACACACACACACACACACGTTTATACGGTTATACTTGTGAGGACATTCATTGACATAATGCATTCCCTAGCCCCTTACCCTAACCATCCAAACTAAATGCCTAACTCCAACCCTCACACTAACCCTAACATAAACCTAATTCATACCTGAACCTTAAAACCTAGTGTTAACCCTCAAACAGCCCTTTAAAAGGCCAGTCCCAAAGTGAGAACTGGCCAAAATGTCCTCACTTTCCAAAAATGACAACACTCTTAAGGTCCATAACTCAAATTGGTTCCCACAAAAGTAGTTGTACAAGTACACACACACACACACACACTCACAGTCAACCATGTGTTAACACAATTATAAGTATCAAATCTTTGACTCAAGGTCCTTTAGAGTTAGAAATACAAGCAAGGATTGAGAATATATGTCTTACCCCGACTGTAGACGCCATGTAGTCAGAGCAGATTTCAGCAAAGTCTCGGCCCATGACTCCGTAGTAAAGCCCGTAAAACAACATGATCACACCCACGTCCATAGAGTCCTCTGCTTTGATCCTACACAAAGACATATACACACACAGAGAGATAATACAGTTAATTCTGCTAGGGGGAATAATTATATATATATATTTCTTTTTAAAGATAATTTTTTGGCATTTTTTACTTTATTAGACAGTTTGGAGAGACATGGTTGGCAGAGTGATACACGCTTTATAGGAGAGAGAGAGTTCGGCTCACAAGCTCACAGGACTTCAGATGGGTCTAGATTCCTGACGATGTCAATGTTTTAAACGATTATTTTTTGTCATTTCTATGCTTTATTAGATAGTTTGGAGAGACAGAGTTGAAATGGGGCAGAGAGAGGAATGACATGCAGACAACGACCCAGGCTGGATTCTTACCCGGGTCTGCTGTGTACTATAATTTATGTACTTGCTTATATCTTTATCTAAAAAAAAAAAAAATTTGGCATACATCATTTGACGTGCATGTGTTGGGAGATCCTAAATATATGTCTGGCGTACCACATAGTATGGAGGTATGGACATGGGAATGCAGGCTTTGTCACAACTACAAACTTGACAGATTAGACACTAGAAAGAGTTGAGTTTGGGCTGCAAGTGACAAAAGTTGAGAAGTTAAAAAGTTGGATGTACCGATAGTCGCCAGAGACTTGCCTGAAGAAAACGTTGAAGCCGAACATTGTGAACATGATGGCCAGGTATCCCAGGACGCCCACTGCGTAGCTCAGTTTGTAGATCAACAGGAACCACTTATAAACCATCCTGGAAGATATTTCATCAGAAGCTGTAAATAACTGTTGTTTCATTATCATTTAATCATTTCATTATCATTTGTCATTATTGCAATCACATGTTGTTTAAAATAGTAACTAATGCAAACCACAGAGCAAACGTTGAAATGTTTAAAGCTATAATGCGTAACTTTTTCCATATAAATGAATGTTGGTTACATTCTAGCCATCTCCAAAGGAGTTGACACAAAGTTGATTAAGCCTCTCAGCTCCACACAACTCTCTCTGTATTTCTCAGTATGGCAGCGTTTACAAACTGGTGTCACCAGTGAAAAATGGAAAACGTATTTCATGTGGCCCTACACACGGTCTCTTTCCCTCGGATGGCATTCACAGATTTGGGAAAAAAAAAAGGGATTTTGAAAACATGCGTTATTAAAATTGCTGACTCCCCTGTTAAAGGCCTACTTCACCGGTTTGAATATGAAGGTGTATTGAATTCTGAGATGTCACAGTAAAAGACATCACAGTAATATTTACAAAGTAAGTTTTTTCTGTGATGTCACGAGAAAGAGAAATATAGGGTTAAAAAAAACACTCTTTCTGCCTTTTCTCAGGCTAGGATGAACCGATTTTAATTTTTTTTGCACATTTATACTACATAGGATCTCAGAATTCAATACACCTTCATATTCAAACCGGTGAAGTAGGCCTTTAATTAGACATTTGAGCTGATGATAAAATTAGCGTAAATAGAGACAAAACAAGCAATTGTAAAAAAAAACTAAAACTAAATGTATTTCAAATCAAAATCAAATCAAATCAGTTTTATTTGTATAGCCCAAAATCACAAATACATTTGTCTCAGTGGGCTTTACATTCCATAGAATATGATACGATATGACACCCTGCCCTTACACTCTTTCCTAGGGCCCTACACACAGCCTCTCCCCCTCGTACCTGGGCGTTCTGCAGGACAGCGGTTTCCTCGTGGCCCTGAAGATGACGTAGCTGGTGACGACCGAGAACATCCCCCACATGGAGAGGAACCTCCACCAGTAGAGTTTGATGGTGAAGTACAGCGGCACCACCCACATCTGCACCAGAGTCACCAGCTAGGGGAGGAGGGGACAGAGGGTTAGGGTTGTGCGGTATCCTTTTTTTAAAATACCTTAATACCTCCCAACCCGACACTCTGTTTAACATCGCTGTCTTTTTCTCAACACAATTAAAAGTCAATAAAAACTGTTTTGGGTGTCGTTAAGATATTCTGGAGAACGCTTGTTGTCAAAATCACTTTGTCAAAATCAGTGAATACCTCCTCATGATCCACTACCTGTCTGACCATGATCTGATCAACACACACACACGTAAATGCATTTTATTGGGATTTTCTGTAGCTAGCAACCTTTCTTCCAGCACACACACAGTACAGACAGGTAGCGTATTGTGAGGAGATATTCACTGACTTTGACAAAAAGAATGTATTGACAACAAAACATTCTCCAGAATCACTGACTCCTCCTTTAACCAAACCATCCACACGCACACACTACAACAACAGACTATTTAACCACATATTCGTCTGTAATTTGCACAGCTGGTACCACTACCACTTGGACATCCTACACTTCACACTTCACTACACCTCATTACTTATTATCGATGCTACTACTAATTCTTATTTTTATATAATTTTTTCGTGGTTACTTATCTTTATTTACTGTATCTTGTATTGCTGCTGCTAGGGATGACCATGGTTAACCTGTTAACCGTTAAGAAGATCTTTAACTGGTTAATACTAAAGGTTAAACGGTTAAAAAAATCTAAATCATCTTCATTTCTCTCAACTCCAGACTCTTATTTTGATATCGCTAAACCAGATGTAAGAAAGTGAACTGTGTCAAAATGCATTTACATTGGCTACTGGTCCCTGGATGGTTTTTAAATTAATATGCCGGTCCTTGGAACAAAAGAAGGTCTGGAGCCCTGCTGTAATGCTTCATGTATTTCACTATAAATAGGCTACATTAAATCTTAACGGTTAACCGGTTAATAACCGTTAATTCTTGTTGGTAACTGGTTAAAGAAAAAACTGTTAATGGCCATCCCTAGTTGCTGCTATGTGAATGTTGAAGAACCAAGCCTAAGAATTGAACTCTTGTGAAATAAGACGCTCACGTTGTAGGAGCGCGTGTGCCTCTGTTTCCACTGCACCAACACGATCTGAGCCACCACCAGCGTCGCAATGAGGATCATAACCATCTCGGCGTGCATCGCCTCGTGGCCTCTGTGCTTCACATGCAGACGCTCATGTTGCACCCTGTAGACAAGAGGAGGGGAGGAAAGTTACCCCGCGTTCCAATCCCCATACTTCCCTACTATTTAGTATGGTAGGGGAAAAGATTTAGGATGTCCCAATACATGCACGTCAATTGTAGTATGGTGAAAATACATAAATGCCCCACTAACTCCAATAGCATTTTGGAGTATTCATCTTTATTCTTGACATTTCTTGACATAATGAAAAAAAAACTTGCTTATCTGATTTTTTTTTCCTCTCCTGTCTGTGGCCCTAAAACTCTTCTGTACTTTAGTATGTAGTGTAGTAAAAAGACTAAAACTCTTCTGTACTTTAGTATGTAGTGTAGTAAAAAGACTAAAACTCTTCTGTACTTTAGTATGAAGTGTAGTAAAAAGAAAAGTATGTGATTTGGAACGCAGGGTTAGTCACTGACACTGAAGAAAGACTTTCCAATCCCCATACTATCTACTATTTAGTATGGTAGGGAAAAATATTTAGGATGTCCCAATACTTGTGGCCAGATTTAGTATGGTTAGGAACAAACCGGGATGAGATGGATATGAAAGCAAGAGGCAAGATCAAGGCGCAATGTTATGATGAAATAAATAAGTAAAAGTATGTCCAAATTGTAGCATACTGCATCCTATCCTAACTAGATTATTGTTATGATCAGATGTAGTATGTAGAATAGAAAAAAGAAAGAGGAGATTTGGTACGCAGGGTCATGCAAGTAAATTGATTAAATTAAAGCATGACTTCCATTTCATCTATAAAAGGTTTTTAACTAGTGACTTTGTAGTCTGTGATTCTGGAGAACGCTTGTTAGAATCACTTTGTCAAAATCAGTGAATATCCGCTACCTGTGTGTGTGTGTGTGTGTGTGTGTGTGTGTGTTGAAAATAAACAGCTGGTGTTAATGCACAGCTTAGGCTCTGCAAACTGGTTTGTAAACAAAGGGCATGCCAAGAAAAGGAGTCTATCGTAGCTAGCAACATGCCAGTTTACAGAGCCTAGGCTGTGTATTAACACCAGAATTGTTTTCAGCGCACACACAGTACAGACAGGTAGTGGATCATGAGATAGTCACTGATTTGGACAAAAAACTGATTTGACAGAAAGCGTTCTTCAGAATCACTGACTTCACCTTTAAGAATGAATCCATACTCACTTCCAGTTTTCTCTGTGTGTCATTTTGAGCAGGTCGTCCTGTAACAGAGAGGCAGAGACATAAATAGCAGCTGGGAGGTTTGTGTGGGTCTCACAGGACAGAGTTTGAATTAGGTTAATGCACTTTACTACGCTTACAGACATGCAACTCTTTGGCATAAAAAAATATATTCAACAAAATAGACATAACATGGCATGAAAATAGGCGTTCCTTGTTTGTATTGCCACGTCTCAACTTCATAGTATTGACAGCACTGACTCGCTAGCTTCCATTTTAATTTTAAACCAATTTCTTAAAGATTTCTACGTTAAAAGTATCGTCTGTTGGGGTTTACAGTACATAAACAGCGGCGTTTTTACTTACCTGTGGATGTACACCCGCCATATTTAGCTTTTATAGCCTCTTTCCCGGTGTAAACTAGCCGGCAGGTAGCAGTTAGCTTAGCATCGCTTTGACACACAGCTGCTCCACAAACAGCTGATCCATGGCGACGTGTGTACGGAATATCGAGAGGGTCAAGACTCACACCGTAGCGAAAGGCTTCGAATTGAGACATTTATATTAACATGTTTAAATACCTTTGAGACCGCTGTTATACTATTTAAAATGAATGATATATTGAGAAGTAAAAATTATTAATGGCTTAATCTACTGTGACATGATGCAATAGTTTATTTTCAGCCCTAAAATAAAAAAACTATTAATTAAACAAGACAATTTATGTAGTAAAAATAATTAAACTAGATAGCTCATTTGTTTCTGGTTCAGGCATCTCAGTTGCAAATAATTGCTCTCTGTCTTATAAGGACATGAAAGAGAATCCCAGAATTACTGCAAAATAATAAATGCATTAATTCATATTCAACAGGAATAGTTTTGTGATTAAAAGTTTCCCAGTAAGCGAACCCAGTTTTAAACCACTTTAATTCAAAACCGTTACCATTTTAAATACCTTTGAGACCATTATGAATGGAATTTAAGAGACATTTTGAATCCATACTGGTAATTTATTTTGTAAAGAATCATGAGAAAACCCAGTCACAGAACAAAGAGGAACTCAATGGCCTCATGCACAACCAATTGTTAGCGATGTTATAAAGTTAATGCATTTGTTTAAATTCAATGTTTTGTCCCATTATGTCAATGAAACATTTTACATGACACCACGTGAAGTCAAACACCACAGTTCCAAGTCAACTCGTCACAAACTTTATTTCTTGTAACAAATTTTTCTCAATCAAAACATGTTGAAATAAATCCTCCCTCTGTTGGTGAGTGTATGGCGCAGTGGCAGCATCCTGAAAGTGACACGTAAACAGAAGTTAGAGGTGAAGATAAAAATAGAGAAATAATAGTCAAGACTCTTTTTCTATTCGCTCAGACATCCAAGGAAGGATTGGGCCGTCTTCGGTCGTTAGACCTCTGGAGGAAACTACGAATGGCAGGAATATGCGTCATCACAGCGAACTGACACATTAAGGTGGAGTCAGTGATTCTGTAGTATGCTTGTTATCAGTTAGAATCGGTGAATATCTTCAAGATCTGCAACCCGTCTGTACTGCGTGTAGGTAAAATAGATCCTGTGTAAAAACACAGCCTAGGCTCTGTAAACATGTTAGTTTACAGAGCCTAGGCTGAGTATTGACACTGCATTTTTTTTTAATGCACAGCGATTTTGACAAAATGTTTTGACGACAACTGTTCTCCAGAAACACTGACTTCACCTTATCTGGATTTACAAAAAAAAAAAAAAAATATTGTTGATAAGGTTTGTACATACCTAGATCAAACCACCATCACCAGTGACTCTTTAGCCTGGACAGAGTGTGGAGGCAGTGGCAGAGACCTTAAAGAGACAAGTAGTCAACAGTTAGTCGTGAAGCAAATAAATGGACAAATCCTTCTCACTACTTTTCTATTCGCTCAGACATCCAAGGAAGGATTGGGCCGTCTTCGGTCGTTAGACCTCTGGAGGAAACTACGAATGGCAGGAATATGCGTCATCACAGCGAACTGACACATTAGTAAAGTTACAGTCAGGGATTCTGGAGAACGCATGTTGATAAAATCACTTTGTCATGAACCTACATGTCTACCTGTAGGTGATGTGTGCACCCTTAAAATCCTGCGTTAATACACAGCCTAGGCTCTGTAAACAAGGTGGTCCACCACAGTTAGCAACATGACATGCCAGTTTACAGAGCCTAGGTTGTCTATAACAATGGATATTTTTCCCAATGCACAGGCAGCGTAGTTAGAAAAAACAAATGACAAATCTCCAGAACCACTGACTACACCTTTAATCTGGATTTACAAATATATCTTAAGGTATTTACACACCTGGCTTCAAACCACCATCATGTGACTGTTCCTCAGCCTGGACAGAGTGTGGAGCAGTGGCAGCATCCTGAAAGTGACAAGTAATCAACAGTTAGCTTTGAAGATAAAAATGGAAAATTCATATTTTCTGCTTTCTATATTCGCTCAGACATCCAAGGAAGGATTGGGCCGTCTTCGGTCGTTAGACCTCTGGAGGAAACTACGAATGGCAGGAATATGCGTCATCACAGCGAACTGACACATTAAGGTGGAGTCAGTGATTCTGGAGAATGCTTGTTATCAGTCAAAAATCGTGAATATTTTCTCACTATCGGCTCCTGTCTGTAGTGTGTGCCAGAAAAAAACTCATGTGTAAAAACAAATGTATGCTCTGTTAACGTAAATTTACAGAGCCAAGGTTGTGTATTGACACTGAATAATTTTTCTGCGCACCGATTTAAAAAAAAAAAAAAAAAAAAAAATCATGTTTTGACGATAACTGTTCTTGAGAACCACTGACTCTACCCCATCTGGATTAACAAACAAATATATACATTTGTATATACCTGGGTCAACCACCATCACCGGTGAACTGGACAGTGTGGAGCAGTGGCAGCATCCTGAAAGTGACAAGTAATCAACAGTTAGTTGTGAAGCAAGAAATGGACAATTCATATTTTCTGCTTTTTCTATTCGCTCAGACATCCAAGGAAGGATTGGGCCGTCTTCGGTCGTTAGACCTCTGGAGGAAACTACGAATGGCAGGAATATGCGTCATCACAGCGAACTGACACATTAAGGTGGAGTCAGTGATTCTGTAGTATGCTTGTTATCAGTTAGAATCGGTGAATATCTTCAAGATCTGCAACCCGTCTGTACTGCGTGTAGGTAAAATAGATCCTGTGTAAAAACACAGCCTAGGCTCTGTAAACATGTTAGTTTACAGAGCCTAGGCTGAGTATTGACACTGCATTTTTTTTTAATGCACAGCGATTTTGACAAAATGTTTTGACGACAACTGTTCTCCAGAAACACTGACTTCACCTTATCTGGATTTACAAAAAAAAAAAAAAAAATATTGTTGATAAGGTTTGTACATACCTGGATCAAACCACCATCACCAGTGCCTCTTCAGCCTGGACAGAGTGTGGAGGCAGTGGCAGAGACCTTAAAGAGACAAGTAGTCAACAGTTAGTCGTGAAGCAAATAAATGGACAAATCCTTCTCACTACTTTTCTATTCGCTCAGACATCCAAGGAAGGATTGGGCCGTCTTCGGTCGTTAGACCTCTGGAGGAAACTACGAATGGCAGGAATATGCGTCATCACAGCGAACTGACACATTAGTAAAGTTACAGTCAGGGATTCTGGAGAACGCATGTTGATAAAATCACTTTGTCATGAACCTACATGTCTACCTGTAGGTGATGTGTGCACCCTTAAAATCCTGCGTTAATACACAGCCTAGGCTCTGTAAACAAGGTGGTCCACCACAGTTAGCAACATGACATGCCAGTTTACAGAGCCTAGGTTGTCTATAACAATGGATATTTTTCCCAATGCACAGGCAGCGTAGTTAGAAAAAACAAATGACAAATCTCCAGAACCACTGACTACACCTTTAATCTGGATTTACAAATATATCTTAAGGTATTTACACACCTGGCTTCAAACCACCATCATGTGACTGTTCCTCAGCCTGGACAGAGTGTGGAGCAGTGGCAGCATCCTGAAAGTGACAAGTAATCAACAGTTAGCTTTGAAGATAAAAATGGAAAATTCATATTTTCTGCTTTCTATATTCGCTCAGACATCCAAGGAAGGATTGGGCCGTCTTCGGTCGTTAGACCTCTGGAGGAAACTACGAATGGCAGGAATATGCGTCATCACAGCGAACTGACACATTAAGGTGGAGTCAGTGATTCTGGAGAATGCTTGTTATCAGTCAAAAATCGTGAATATTTTCTCACTATCGGCTCCTGTCTGTAGTGTGTGCCAGAAAAAAACTCATGTGTAAAAACAAATGTATGCTCTGTTAACGTAAATTTACAGAGCCAAGGTTGTGTATTGACACTGAATAATTTTTCTGCGCACCGATTTAAAAAAAAAAAAAAAAAAAAAAAAAAAAAAAAAAAATCATGTTTTGACGATAACTGTTCTTGAGAACCACTGACTCTACCCCATCTGGATTAACAAACAAATATATACATTTGTATATACCTGGGTCAACCACCATCACCGGTGAACTGGACAGTGTGGAGCAGTGGCAGCATCCTGAAAGTGACAAGTAATCAACAGTTAGTTGTGAAGCAAGAAATGGACAATTCATATTTTCTGCTTTTTCTATTCGCTCAGACATCCAAGGAAGGATTGGGCCGTCTTCGGTCGTTAGACCTCTGGAGGAAACTACGAATGGCAGGAATATGCGTCATCACAGCGAACTGACACATTAAGGTGGAGTCAGTGATTCTGTAGTATGCTTGTTATCAGTTAGAATCGGTGAATATCTTCAAGATCTGCAACCCGTCTGTACTGCGTGTAGGTAAAATAGATCCTGTGTAAAAACACAGCCTAGGCTCTGTAAACATGTTAGTTTACAGAGCCTAGGCTGAGTATTGACACTGCATTTTTTTTTAATGCACAGCGATTTTGACAAAATGTTTTGACGACAACTGTTCTCCAGAAACACTGACTTCACCTTATCTGGATTTACAAAAAAAAAAATAAAAAATATTGTTGATAAGGTTTGTACATACCTGGATCAAACCACCATCACCAGTGCCTCTTCAGCCTGGACAGAGTGTGGAGGCAGTGGCAGAGACCTTAAAGAGACAAGTAGTCAACAGTTAGTCGTGAAGCAAATAAATGGACAAATCCTTCTCACTACTTTTCTATTCGCTCAGACATCCAAGGAAGGATTGGGCCGTCTTCGGTCGTTAGACCTCTGGAGGAAACTACGAATGGCAGGAATATGCGTCATCACAGCGAACTGACACATTAGTAAAGTTACAGTCAGTGATTCAGGAGAACGCATGTTGATAAAATCACTTTGTCATGAACCTACTTGTCTACCTGTATTTGTAATGTGTACAGGCTTAAAATCCTATGTTACTACACAACCTAGGCTCTGTAAACAAGGTGGTCCACCACAGTTAGCAACATGACATGCCAGTTTACAGAGCCTAGGTTGTCTATTAACAATGGATATTTTTGCCAATGCACAGGCAGCGTAGTTAGACCCCAAAAAAAATCTCCAGAAGCACTGACTTCACCTTTAATCTGGATTATAAACACAGATGTTGTTAAAGTAATTATATACCTGGCTTCAAACCACCATCATGTGACTGTTCCTCAGCCTGGACAGAGTGTGGAGCAGTGGCAGCATCCTGAAAGTGACAAGTAAACAACAGTTAGAGGTGAAGCAAGAAATGGATAAATAATATTCACTACTTTTTAAATTCGCTCAGACATCCAAGGAAGGATTGGGCCGTCTTCGGTCGTTAAACCTCTGGAGGAAACTACGAATGGCAGGAATATGCGTCATCACAGCGAACTGACACATTAGTAAAGTTACAGTCAGTGATTCTGGAGAACGCTCGTCATAGTCAGTGAATATCTCCTGATGAGCAACTACATCTGTACAAGTATCAATACACAGCCTAGGCTCTGTGAACACAGGTGGACCACCACATGCATGTTTAACAAGCCTAGTTTGTATACTGGATCTTTTTCTGCACAGTCGGGAGAAGATATTCACCAATTGACCAAAAAAAAAAAATGGTTTTGAGAACAAGCGTTCTCCAGAACCGCTGACTCCACCTTTACAAACACAAATATATTGTTTAGAAGATATAAATATTTACATACCTGGATCAAACCACCATCATCTGTGACTATTCCTCAGCCTGGACAGAGTGTGAAGCAGTGGCAGCTTCCTGAAAGTGACCAACAGTAATCAACAGTTAGTGGTGAAGCTACAAATAGACAAAGTACATTTATTCTGCTATTTCTGTTCGCTCAGACATCCAAGGAAGGATTGGGCCGTCTTCGGTCGTTAGACCTCTGGAGGAAACTACGAATGGCAGGAATATGCGTCATCACAGCGAAGGAGAAAGAATATAAAAAAAATAAAAAATTGTCGTTTAATAAAAAAAATAGAAAAATCAGATGTTAAACCTTGCATGGTGAGCAGGCGCATGTTTAGAGGTGATGCTGGCATCGTCAGAAGATGGTCTGCACAGTTCAAATCTATAAAAGAAAGGGGAGAAAAAAGTTCAGAGTTAGTAAAACACTATGCAAGGAGAAGTTAATACAGGTTCTTTCTACAACTTGAGGCAATTTAGATAAAGATCTGTCAAGCCACACACTTAGCAACTTCGTTAATGCTACGGTAATGTTTTAAGGAGTTTAGGTAGGTGCACAAATGTCTCATTATGTATAATAATAAATCTCACTGACCAAGGACGTCATATATTACCAGGTTTTGTAGCATTTTAGAACACACTTGTCTGGTATAAATAATCTAGTCATGGACGTTTTCCCTAAATTATGGAGTTAGTTTTGTCTGAATTAATATGGGAGAAAAAACATGTGCTTAACTTTTTACATATAGCAAATCCTAAACATGACTAAGGCACACGACCTACGACCAATATAAACTAATTTAAGACTTAACTATGTTGAAAAACTTTTACACACGTGTACATGTTAGTATCCGACAAGCACTCAGCATGTTTTCAGTACAGGGGATATCAGTAACCATCTGTCCAGTACACACGTCTGCTGTACTAAATGTTGCTATGATACGCTCCTATACGTTGTGGTAAGAGGGTATAAATGACCATTTTCGGACAAAAAGTGAGATTTTAAAACATATTTACCGTTTAAGTTCGGAGAAGTTTTGTAGTTGGCTGCAGACTGGAACCCCTCCGCATTTTAAAATGACAATAAACGTGTTTCCTTTTCTTTTTATGTAGTATTGGCGGTCCAGAAACTGCGCGAAGGAAACGTACCGCCCCCTATTGGACTGGAGGGCTCACTGTTAATATAGTGGTGAATAGTGAAGTGAGTCTGCATTTAATGTTTAATTTGTCTAGTTGTCAATGGTGGACTGTAAGTGACTAAATTAAATAAATATAAATAATTAAAAATACACAATAAATTGATTCATATGTCATCAAATGCCTCAAAACTAAAATAAAAAAATACATTTAGCCTATTCATAATTAATTTAGTAATAGTTTATTTTATGCACATGTTTTAAACTGCCCCTTGCATTATGTATATAGTATTAATTGTGGTTTATTGCTCTTTCCCGAGCATCAGACCTTAATGTTGTACAGCACTTTGGTAAAGAATAGTTTTTAAATTAATGTGTCCATATGTTGAAATAATAACTATGTACCAGAATCAGAATCACATTTATATATACAGTGTAATTATTAATACTAAGGGGATACAATTAATTTTGTGCACCAGAAGTATTTTTTTTCTCTCTTCATTGCCTTTGTCACATTTTGGGCTCTGAAGAATACAAAATAGAAATATAGAAATAGTGTTAATGCTTTGATGATTGTGATTTAAAAATGTCTTAATTGTTTATCTTTTTTTTTAAACGCGTTTTTTTCAACATGTATATTTCTGCATTTTAAAGAATATAGTAACAATTAAAATGTATACAGGAGATCAGCAGGGAGAGAGTGACTTTGTGTTGCATAGAGAGAGAGAGAGAGAGAGAGAGAGAGAGAGAGATACAGAGAGAGAGAGAGTCATAGAGAGACATACAGAGAGAGAGAGAGAAACATACGCCCATACCATCATGTTATTGACAGAAACCATGAGCCAATCAAATCTCTCCATTTCTCCCTCATCTTGCTTCTCATTGGTCGATTCTATAGCAAAGGCCCCGAGTCATAACAACCTCCCCCTACACAGGCTGGTGCTGCTGCTGCAAGCTGCTGGTGTTGCCGTGACGATGATATCCTCCACCCCACTCCCTCCCACACACACACACACACACACACACACACACACACACACACACACACACACTAGAGAGAGAGAGGAGAGGATGTGGAGCAAACAAGACGCAATGGCTTCAGGCACACACACTCATCTCTTGCGTCCTGGAAAAATGTGCTGGTGAGTGCTGGCTGTCGTTTATGCTTTTTTAAGGTTGGTTGGGTGTGTGTGTGTGGGGGAGGAGGGGTTGAGATCACGGATGGATGGATGGATGGATGGACAGATGGACGGATGGATAGAGGAATGTTTGGGGATGACAGCAGCATCTGTAGCATGGTGGTTTGTCTTTCTGAGAGAGAGAGAGAGAGAGAGAGAGAGGGATGAGACCGATCGCAAGATGAAAGAGGATCAATTAATATCTGAATGAACGCAAGAACAGCTTAATCCACCTCAGCTTTACTGCAAAAACAAGTGTGTGTATGTGTGTGTGTGTGTGTGTGTGTGTGTGTGTGTGTGTGTGTGTGTGTGTGTGTGTGTGTGAGTGTGCCACCAGGCCTGTATGTGCTGCAGGTTAGCATCCTCAGTGCTAACTGTAACAAGAGGTACGTCACAGATATTGGGCTGACCCCCTCTTGATTATTACAGCTATAGATTGAGACTGGGCATTTTGGGTTCCACAACCATGCGCTAAAAAGGCCAGGGAGCACGTAGGCCAGAGCCAGGGAAAGAAGTTGACATTTCTGGTTGGAAATTGGACTATATGACTCAACAAGCACAAGACAAAATGACTAGGAGGAGTCACAAAATTGCCTCAAAGCCTTACAGAAGGACCACAAACCGACGCAAAATGATCCATAATAGATAGACAATGATATTGCAGATGCACACAATTTATTAACAGGGACACACAATAATTAAAAATATTCAATAATGAGCAAACAGCAATTTATAGATACACAGTGATAATGCAGATGTACACATTTTGCATAAAGAGGACACACCGATCAAAAATACTTGATAATGAACAGAAAGACACTTAACAGCAAGGAAGAAAAAATGCATAGCTATCCTATCACAAGAAGACCCAAAGCAACTACAGAAACACTTAATGAACGAAGAAAGATAGATAGCCAAATAATTGACTGAAAAGAAGCAAAGAGATGCAGAACAAGGATGCACAAATGCTTTGTCAGGCTAAGATGGTAGAACATTCTAGTTTGATGCTACAGTAGGCTATATCAGCCCCTGTGTGGTAAATTGTACGTGTCTTTAGATATATTTCAATCAGGGTCCTTCAAGATTAAGCATCAATAATGGGACACGTCCAAATTACATTCAGATTGTAGTTTTACTGTCATTTACACAATTACAGAGCAATGAAATTCTTAAGTTTTGGGCTCCTTCAACACAGAGCAATATAAAGAAGAAGTAAAAGTATGAGAGAAACACAAATATAAAAGCTGAGACTTAAATAATAACAATAATACAAATAAAAAGAATTCAGGAGATCCTTTTGAAGTGGTTCAGTTCAGCAACACCCTTAAAGGGAATATGAAGGTGTATTGAACTCTGAGATCCTATGTAGGATAAATGTGCAATTTCTTTTCAAATTAATTCATCCTAGCCTGAGAAAAGGCAGAAAGAGTGCTTTATGGTCTCACTGTCTAACCCTACATTTAACTAGTGTGACATCACACTAGTAAAATTGTAGGGTTAGGATCAACAGGACAGCTGGGCCAAGGGAAGACTGAGGGAAGAAAAACCTCATTCATTATATTATAATAGCGATTTTATAATGAAAGAAAGCTGGTTCTGTATGGGTGAAGTATTCCTTTAATGCCACCTGCCTGCCTCTAGTTTGTGTGTGACCGTAAACAGCAAAGTCATGGGAAGTGGCCCGGGTCAAAGAGTTAAATCCGCCCCAAAGGCAACCTGATGAGAAATGGGTTACTGGAACAAGGTCTATAGAGCAGATAATATGGACCTGTCCTGTAACACTATCTCACAAGCCTCACATTCGTTTATCTCAAACTTAAGATCAGTCTGGACTTTCTCAAATCTCCGTAGGGAGGAGCCCTGTCAAAAAATGACCAGGCAAATCTACAGCTCTGGAAAAAATGAAGAGACCACTCCAAATGTTCACTGTCTCTTGTTTTACTATTTAAAGGAATATGTTTGAGTAGAATGAACATTTTGGTTTTATTCTACAAACTACTGACAATAT
>OX442371.1:407900-537900 GCA_949357725.1 Hyperoplus immaculatus
GGCGTTTTGGATGTATATGTTCTACACCAAGTTTCACTGACTACAGCTGCAAATAAAGGGCATGTATGACGTTTTAGTATTTCCTCTTTACAGCAGTGAAATCAAGAAATTAAAGTTCTGACTTAAGTGCAGTGCAAAATTACAGAAAAACAAGAACTACATCTGATTTGTCATCACTCTCTTCTGGAAGCGGTGTGAAAAAAATACTGTAGAAAGTTCTGAATGTAATGCGCCTCCTCTTGGCTTCTGGAAGTGGCATTTTACTTAACTTATACAAAGTCAAAGTCAAGAATAATTTCTACCGCACATTTCAAAACACAGACATATACAGACATGCCTCGTCTAAGATCCAACATGTGCCAAGAATTCCCCCAGCTTAAATGTGATGTTTCGCCCGTTCCGTTGGACGTCACAATGGAATAAAGATTGAGAAAAGGATTTTACGAAAGGGAACAATACAAACAGACAGAGGGGGACCTAGTATCGGGACACCCAGAGCCTTCCCCTGGCTGCCCTGTGGAGTGAGGGGCGTGTTCGGAGGCTGCCGCTCGCTGATGGAGGGCCACCAACACTCCCCAGATAGCAGCAGTGAGGAGTGCACCGTGCTGGAGGCGCCGCCGGACAAAAACGCCTGCACGCTACATGCAGGGAAGGTAGGGATATTTATTACTTTATTATTTTATTCTTTTTATTTAAGGGATTTTTGAAAATATTTTTATTTCACCTTATTTTCTTCTACAGGCAAGTCATTTAGACAAAAGCCACTTAAAACAGATACAATATATTCGACATAAAACACCATTTAAAATCATCTAAAATTGGCAATGAGAACACAGATCAACGAGGTATTCTACAGACAAGGGGTCATTATTCTGGGTTTGTGAAAGGCGACGACATGTGCATATCCTCTTTTTTTCTCAATGCACATCAATAAACATATATCTATCCAAGTTATGTAGCGAAAAAGCAACAAGCAAACTTTATTAATGTCACCTGAGTAATCATGACATTAACTGTGTTGTATCTGAATCTCCCTGCCGCCATTCTCCCCTTTCCCCTGCAGGTGGCAGACTTGTTCTGTTTGGAGTGTGAGTGTGCGCTGTGCGAGGACTGTGTTCAGGACCATGGAGAGCACCTTAAGGGGCCCCTCGACCAAGCGCTAGAGCAACACCGCAGCACACTGACGGACCGGCTGGGGGAAGTCCAGAACAGGTGAAGAAAATAACTCCAATCCCCATACTATCTACTATTTAGTATGGTAGAAATAAGATTTAGGATGTCCCGATTCTTGTGGCCAGGCTGTGTTCCAATCCCCATACTATCGGGTGGAAACAACTCCCTGTGTTACAAATCTCATACACTTTACTTTACTACTTTTTACTACACTACATACTAAGGTACAGAAGAGTTTTAGTCTTTTTACTACACTACATACTAAGGTACAGAAGAGTTTTAGGGCCACAGGAGAGAAAAATAATCAGATAAGGAAGATTTTTTTTTCATTATGTCGAGAAATGTCAAGAATAAAGATGAATACTCCAAAATGCAATGTGAGTTAGTGGGGCATTTATGTATTTTTCAGCATACTACCATTGACGTGCATTAATTGGGACATCCTTAATATTTTTGCATTAAATGTAGTATGTAGGATAGTAAAAAGAAAGAGTATGCCATTTGGAACGGAGGGTAAGTGATTGTTGAATTTTAACATAGCAAGAGATACTTGGTTTGTATTAATATAATAAAAACGTTAATACCACTTTGAAGTCCTCAGTTTAACACTGTCCTTGTTTATTGGAACATTCATTGGGGTCCAAAAGTCTAAGACCCACATTGAAAATCTGTAATTTTGGGGATTTGGGGGAATTTTGGGGAAAAATGGCAAATATATCTCTTAACTTTATAAATGACACCAAAATCACAGCATTCCTCCCATGTCAACGTTTTTGTCTCTGCATTAGAAGTTTTGGCAAGTAATTATTTAACTTGTGAATGAGTGTGCACTTAGATAATGACCAAGTAAAGAGATTTCAATTCCTAAATCAGATAAAATGATCATACACCATTGCAAAACAGAGGATAACCGATACTTTGCCTGGGGTGGACTGTGTTTACGTTGAACAAGATTTCACTTTACCTTTAAATTCTAATTTCCACCATGTTTTTTCTGATGTTTTTCTCTCCAGACTCCCTCAGATTTCAGATACACTGTCATTCGTTAAGGAGATCCTCCAACAGCTGACCAACCAGAGAGCTTCCATCGAAGAGGACATCCAATCCAGTTTTGAGGATCTGCACAAGCAGCTGGATGTCCGAAAGAGTGTTTTACTGATGGAGCTCGAGGTCACATATGGATTAAAACAAAAGGTGCATAAATAAATGTTCTAGTTTGAGAAGTTCAGCTGCAAGATGTTTTGCAAAAGCAGGATTCTCTGGTCCCTAATTCTTCATGCTTCTTGAAGGACAGTATAACCATTCCTTCTACGGGGGCTACTTTACAAGATCAAATCAATCAGACACACATCCAAAACATCAAGACTTTTCTGATGTATTTGCTGAATGTTCAAAGATGTTTTCTTGCATTTAATTATGCTTTCAAATGTATTTTGATATTGTTGATCCCTTATACTGTATGTTACTCTGCTCTATTCTTTGTTATTTAGCATGTCTTTGCTCATGTTGTATCTATTTTAATGTGAATAACTCACTGTATGTCATTTTCTCATTCTAAAGTCATTACTAGTTAGTTAATTACCTTCTACCTACTACATGTGTGTCTTTAGGTCCTGCGGGCCCAAGTGGACAGCCTGGTCCGTGGAGAGGGGGACATCTCGGCCTCCTGTATCCAGGCGGAGGAGGCCCTGGCTGGGGAAGCGAGTGTGTCGAGCCTGCAGGAGGAACAGGAGCTCCAGGAGAAGCTTGGGGAGCTGGCGGGCTTCGGTCTGCCGTGTCAGCCGGAGGAGAACGACCAGCTCGATCTGGTGCTGGAGACGGACGGGCTGAGGAAGTCCATTCACAACCTGGGAACCATCGTCACGACCAGGTGAGATGTTTAAAATGTTTAGGCCTTGGTTAAAACCCAGTGTGACTAGAGAAAAAATCCCTCTTTTTATCGACATGTAGACACAGATACACACATATTGTGTACTTAACATACACCATACATAATAACCTTTTAGTCCAGCTTAACGCCAACCCCACTGGTCGGAATGTAGACACAAAGACACAGAGAAACCATTTACTAACCACACATAAAAAGGTAAAAAAAAATTAAGATTATTTTTTGGCATTTTCAAGCTTTATTTTATAGTACAGAGTTGAAATGGGGAGACAGAGAGAGAGAACGGGGGACGGGGGGGGGGGGGGGGAGGAGGGTTGGGGGGCTGACATGCAGGAAAGGTCCCCGGGTCGGATTTGAACCAAGCCCCAACCACATCGAGCTATACCAGCGTCTAATGCGGAAGTGACAAAAAAATGCAGTTCACTGAGTGGCCACTAAGAGGTGCTACCAAAATAGAGCAATCTCTCATTGACTCCCATGTTAAATATGCCGTTTTCACAGCATTATTAAACCTGGTCCAAAAAACATTCTAGTCTGTATGTTTAGGTCATATCTCTATGACAACACCACGACGACTAGGTAAAATATTTCAAATGTTTAGGCCTGTGTTAAAACCCTGTAACACCAACTTGAACATATTTGATAAATGAGTTTCTGAGACCTGAATATAATCAACATCATCATATCCGAATGGCAGGGACATTCTAGCTAATTTTGATAGGGTTACACTAAGAATAAAAAAATATATTTTTACTATTATCTCAGGATCAACAATTACTGTATTAAAGCAACTTAAAATGTTCAATATTGTGTGCCATAATCAACATTCAAATTGTGTTGAAAATGTGAGTATCCAATATGACACAGCAGGTGTATAAGACTGATGTGGAAATTGCCATTTCACAGTGTACTCTTCATTAGGCCTAACTTAATGCCATATTCACTGTTAAATTAACCTATTTGTTAAAAACTATTTTGCATGTAATACCATTGGACCCACCCTTTGTCTTCCTCCTCTTCCTCAGTGCGGTGGCAAGCCAGAGTGAAGCCATGGGTGGAGGCCTGGAGCAGTGCATTGTGGGACATCCTGCTTCGGTTACCATCGTGACAAGAGATAAGTCAGGGGGAGCCTGCAAGAGTGGCAATGCAATCCTGTCAGCTGAGGTTCGTCATACACCCAACACACTATGATAAAATGTATTGCAACAAATTCACAAAAACAACTAAACAGTACTTATAAATGTATGTTAATCTTCCTTCTCTTAATCGTCTTTTATACTGTATTTTATTAGGTATTTTATACTATTTATTATGTGAGTGTATGTGTGAGCATTATTTTTAGAGGCTGCATGAGCAAATTTAGTTGTATGGGTCTACTGCACAATGACAAATAAAGTACATTATATTCCTACTACAGGTGTTCACCCCTGATGGCAGCATTGTGGATGGGGAAATACTGGACCACAAGAATGGGACTTATGAGTTTGTATACGTTGTGCCGAAAGAGGGCGACTTCTCATTGGCTCTCCGTCTGTATGACCAGCACATCAAAGGCAGCCCCTTCAAACTGTCCGTCACCAGGGCTTCAGAGACAGAAGTAGAGGTGGGTTTAGGGTGTCTGCTGGTGGCAAAGTGTTGTAGATATTACTTAAAGGCCTACTTCACCAGTGGAAATATGACTATGTCTAACCCTACAGTTTGCCCAGTTGTGACATCACAACTGGGCAAACTGTAGGGTTAGGCAGTGAGACCATAAAACACTCTTTCTGCCTTTTCTCAGGCTAGCATGAACCGATTTCTAAAAATGTTGCACATTTATACTACATAGGATCTCAGACTTCAATACACCTTCATATTCCCTCTGGTGAAGCAGCCCTTTAATTTTAGTTCAAAACTATACCATTCGTAATTGTGGCTCTAGAAAACATTTTTTGGTCTATAACATTTTTGTGGCTTCGACTTTAAAAAAAAATAGTCAGATCCAGCCTCGACTGGTACTTTCATTTCTTGCCAAGAGAGAATTAAATCCATCCAAAGGGAATAATAACAAAGGGAATCCATTTTGCAGTCTCAGCTCTGGGTAATCCCATCCAATGCTTTGCTTTGAAATGGATCCATCACACAGTTGAACTCTTTGCTGTCTTGCTAGCTTTCCATGCATCACTGCACTGAACAAAAT
Source organism: Hyperoplus immaculatus (assembly GCA_949357725.1). Taxonomy (NCBI): domain Eukaryota; kingdom Metazoa; phylum Chordata; class Actinopteri; order Uranoscopiformes; family Ammodytidae; genus Hyperoplus; species Hyperoplus immaculatus. The sequence continues at coordinate 413,141 of OX442371.1, forward strand.
GTTGTTTAAATGTGAAAATGTTTGAAGTGCAGTGTTCATTAGGCCACAGAGTCATGCTACATACTTCAAGTATTCTTTCTACAATCATTAATATTTTCTTTTACAAATAAGTACATTTTAAACAAGCCTACCTCACATGGGACAGGAAGTGCTTATTATTTTAAATTAACATCCATTAGCTTAACACCTCAAATACATACTTGTACTGGTGTCCCTTCCACCATCAAAATCAGAATCGACTTTATTTGTCATTGCACATGTTACAGAACAACAACATTTCTTTTCAGTTTACACCCCGCCAAGAAACATAGAAAGACAGTGACATGGGACGCCCTTAGCTCAGTTGGTAGGGCGTCCCCCCCCCCCCGGGCCGGGCCCAGCAGCAGACCCGGGTTCGATTCCCGCCCGCGGTCGTTCTCTGCATGTCACTCCCCTCTCTGCCTCGTTTCACCTCTGTCTCTCTGCACTATCAATAAAGCATAAAAATGCCCAAAAAACATCTAAAAAAATAAAAATAAAATAAAGACAGTGACGCTAACATGGGAGGACAGGATAAGGTCTGACTGTAGAGTCGTCTAGGCCAGGCCGCGCCCCTATTTATCATGGATGGATGGAAAAAGGAAAACAAGAGGGAAAAACAGGGTAAAAAAAGGCCATTCTCAAACTACGACCATTGTCTTTGCAGGTTTCTCCCTCCACCACCACAGCTACCAACTCAGCAGCCTACGCCACCCCGTCCACAGGCTCCTCTGAGGGGGCAAAGAGACGAGGGAAGTCCCCCGGCCAGAAGAAGAAAGGCTCCAAGAGGGCCAGCAGTGCCCTGGGAACCCCCAGACGCAAAACCCAGAACCCCATTGAGGATGACCTCATCTTCAAGATTGGTGAGACATTCATTTGACCAGCTATCTATCTATCTATAAAGCAAGAAACGTCTGTCTGTCTGTGTGTCTGTCTGTGACTCGCATATCTCTCTCACTGCCGGTCAGATCGGCCTGAGCTTCCGGATATGGCTTGCACACGGCACAAAGGTGTGCATCCTTGATTGATTATGAAGTTTTGGACCAAATATTTAGAAGTTATCATATTTATATCATGCTGGCGGCGAACACATGCGCACACTGAAGGCCACAGTAACGACGGGCATGAAGTAGTCTCCGGCTAAATCCCGCCTCCCTCTGGTTTGATTGGCTGCTGCGACCAAAGCTTGAAATGAGTGACGAGCGGGACACACACAGCAGACCTGCTTCCTACGGGCACTGCACTAGTAATAGTGAAGATAAACAAGGAGATTTTGGCACTTGTTTTAATACAGCTAGTCAACCGAAAGCTATTACCAAAGCTTTAACATGTAGAATATGAGGCTAAAAGAACAGTTGAGATAACTAAAAAATACTACTAATAAATGGGTTCAAGGGGTCCCAACTACCCCTTAACCAACAGGTAGGACAATGGTTGGTGCTAAATTGCAGATGAAACCAAAATTACTGTATACTTATAAACTTTTTTTTATTTTTTTTCATTTAACCTTTATTTCACCAGGAAGGTCCCATTGAGTTACAGTAACTCTTCTCACAGGGAGTCCTGGCCAAGACAGGCAGCAGAAAAGAAGTTGCAGAATTTGCACAAGGCCACACACACACACACAAACAAAGTAAACTTGTCTAACAGAAAAAAATACATCCACAATTGATGCTTGAAATCTATTTTATCTGATTTTTACTTTTCTCCTCAGGAACGAAGGGGAGGAATAAAGGAGAGTTCACCAACCTTCAAGGGGTAACTGCCTCCTCTGTTGGCAGGATATTGATTGCTGACAGCAACAATCAGTGTGTCCAGGTATACAACTTATTTATTTTTGATTGATGGTTCAGATTTGGTTTTAAGGTTTATGGTTGGAAGCGAAGATGTGTGTTATGTCTCTGAGGGTAATCACAAATGTCTACCTACTCCAGATTTTCTCGAATGAGGGGGAATTCAAGACTCGCTTTGGGGTGAGGGGACGGTCACCGGGGCAACTGCAGCGTCCAACAGGTGTGGCCGTTCACCCCTGTGGTGACATCATCATCGCCGACTATGACAACAAGTGGGTCAGCATCTTCTCCAGCGAGGGCAAGTTCAAGGTAGGTGTACGGATGTGGCTTTAAGCTAGTACAGGTAAAAATCCAGTATTAAAGCCTAGGCTCTGTAAATGCCTGGGCATGTTGCCAGCTACAGTGAACCCTATTGTTTACATACCCCTTGTATTAACATTCCGATTTTCTTCAGCACATCCACAGTACAGACAGGTAGTGGATCGTGAGGAGATCTTCACTGATTTTTTTTTTTGACTAAAAGTGATTTTGACAACATGTGTTCTCCAGAATCGCAAACTTCACTTTAAAGGGATGAAATTAGGACATTAATGCTGAAGGATTTTGAACTCATATGTCTGGTGTTTGGTTGAATGTTATCATCCTTATCGTTGGTTGCTCTTGGGACCCTCAGGCTAAGCTTGGCTCCGGTAGACTCATGGGGCCGAAGGGCGTGACCGTGGACCAGAACGGTAATGTGATTGTGGTGGACAACAAGGCGTGCACTGTCTTCATCTTCCAGCTGACCGGCAAGCTCGTCGCCAAGTTCGGTAGTCGAGGAAACGGTGACAAGCAATTTGCAGGTAGCGTTAAAGCAGCTCCGAGTAACATTTAAATATCTTTTAAATAGCCTCATGTTTCCTCTGATAATCATAAATTACTTTTAACAGCAAACGAGACCATCTGTGCAAAGAAAGACGTTTTTATATAGTTTTTATTACTGCGTTTGGTCTGGTCGCACACCCAGTCCGATTTTCGGTTCGCTCGTGCATGCTCTATGGTCACATATCCATATTGGTCGCAGATTTCAGTGTGGCGCAACAACGCGATTTGAGAAGCCTATCCCTCCAGGTGAGGGAAGGGGAGCGGGAGCCTTGTTTGAGACAGTTGTTTGTCGTCATAATGACTGATAACGGGGCTGAACCGTCAAAAAATAAAAATAAAATGCAATGAAGAAAAGCTAAAAGGGAGAGTGGTAGAAGAGCGGGAGGGCGTTGCCAAGCAGCGTGTACACAATTTCACGGGAGTGAACTGCAGTGTTTACTCCTAAATGAATGAGCGATAGCCTACTTAAACAAAGTTTACTTTGCCTCACCATCATCAGATGAGTCGACCATTATTCATCTGAAATAGTCATAACAACAACATAACAACAGCTGGCGTCGTGAAAATACTACCACTTTTGTCCAAAGGGGCCGCCAAGGGACCAAGTTACTCGTAGTGGCTTTAAAAGAATTAGACAAGCCACGAGAAAAACATGTGAGAACCAATTCCCGCCAGAATGTTTTTTAAAATTATATTACAATTTTCAGATTAATCAAACATATTGCGAATATAACTGTCACATGCACATTTAATTTATCATTTGACTAAGAATTCTGTTCATTGCATTGTTTGCATTCTTAAATCGGCAGAATTTTCTGAATAACATAAAGAAGCATATGATTTACTATTAACACTGAAAGAAATAGAGGCGTCAGCTTAAGTCATTGCTAAAAAACAGCTTTGTAACTGAAAGCACAACCTCTTTTTGCCGTTGTTCCTGAAGGTCCACACTTTGCAGCAGTGAACAAGAACAATGAGATCATCGTGACTGACTTCCATAACCACTCTGTCAAGGTGAGGCCTTCAAAACTTAACATTAATACTTTTGTCCCTCGATTAGTTTGTAATAAAATGGTACCTTACGTTTAGGTGATTTAAGTAGATTAAGTCAAATGCGTCCTGGTATATTTATCTTTATCTATCCTGGTCAGGTTTTCACAATGGAGGGAGAGCTGGTGATGAAATTCGGCTCAAACGGCGAGGGAAACGGACAGTTCAACGCTCCCACAGGTGTAGCTGTGGACGTTAACGGGAACATCATTGTAGCTGACTGGGGCAACAGCAGAATACAGGTAAAGCAGTGCTGCGAAGTGCTTGACATTGTGGCAAAGCGGATAGCGCAGTCGGTCACTGGAGTGCAGGGTCAGTGGTCCAAACCCCCTCCTCTCCCACACATGTCAAAATGTCCTTGGGCAAGACATTAAACCCCTGAATTGCTCCCGATAGTTAGCTTGCACCCTGCGTGGTAGCTGCTGCAATCGGTGTATGAATGTGTGTGTGATAGGGTGAATTTGTACAAAACAATGTAGAGCGCTTTGGGTCTGTGAAAAACCAGGGAAAAGAGCTATATAAGTAGAGTCCAGTTTACCATTTGACAAGAAGCCACACATTGAAAGTGTTGGGAGTTTAATTTTCTTTTTTTTCTCTGTTAATTTCCAGGTGTTTGATGGAAGTGGTTCTTTCCTCTCCTACATCAACACTTCAGCAGACCCTTTGTACGGACCCCAAGGTCTGGCTTTAACCTCGGACGGACACGTGGTAGTGGCCGACTCTGGCAACCACTGCTTTAAAGTCTACCGCTACCTACAGTGATGGAAGATCGGGCTAGAGAAATGATCCGAAGGCTGGAAGTATGGACGGAGGGAGCAGTTGTTGGCGAGGAAATCTGGTAGTGCACGAGGACAAATTCTAGGAATTATTGCATGAAACTCTACTGCTGTCTGTAACAATGGGAGGAGGACTGCATAGGAAACAAACTAAGAAGCAAAGAAGAAGCATCAGCCCCATCTTTACATAATTAGACCACAATCAAAATATAACCGAGTTTTGACAACTTTCCATGTGTTGATTTCCACAAAGTAAGATGAAAACGATGAGAGAAAGATCAGTCTCTGAATAACATTATCTTAAAGTCTAATGGAAGACTGGGACAAAAGCAAACGAGAGGGAATGAAACGATGGTGGACACAAGAGTTTGCTGCCCTTGAGGAGTGATGCAAGGCTGGAGCAGAAACGATTATGCAATGACTGATTCACAATATCAAATTCTAGAAATCCCTCTCTCTCTGAGTTTGGCATTATTAAGAGAATGGAGGAGTGGATGAAAAAGGCTCTAGGAAAAATAAAGGAAAAACAGTTATGGTTGCAAATGAGAACATGAAGAAATCCTTGGAAACCTCTGCTTCCTCAACCAACAATGGAGTGAATGATGTAGAAAAGGATCTAATAAGTATCAGGATGGTGTTTTGGTTGGAGAGAATAGATAAGAAAAATAACAATTTTGCGGATGGTCTGCCTTCTTATATTGTATGTAACTGACAAAATAATGGCCAGTGAGCTAAAACCAGTCCATGTCTTGGTAACTCCAGGTCATTACTACAGATTTCAGTTCATGGCGAAATCAACTCTAACAATAGGAAGCTTTAACATTTCGGAACCAAACAGTTGCTATTTAACTCCCAGAGCTTTCCCGGTTGCCCTTTAGCAAAGCACTTAAAGCTGGGGTATATGATTTCTGATTGGTCAAAGTTAACATGAGCTGTACACTTTGACCAATCAGAGCGAGGCTCCAATTCTCTGTTCTTATTGGCTGTTGGGACTGTCCATTCACTTTGGCACAACTTTGTTGTTGTAGAGCGTGCCAGGGAGGGACCATAGGGGAGGGACTAAAGAGAACAAGTGGAGTGGTTGAGGTATTTGAATTTGAATCTCTATCCCAACTGCCATTTTCTCCCCAAATCCTCCACCCCAGCTTTAACGCTAAACTGGTCCAGCAGTGGAGGACTGTAGGTGCACTGGGGAACTCAGTGAATGTGTAAATATGAAGAAAGGAATTGTTTAAGATTGGCATCCCTAATCAGCCAACATTCCATTGATATACTGTTAAATATTCACTCTTTGATGATCATGAAAAAAACAAACGGTAATGAGACTAAGACATGGGCCACTTTTAGCCTCTTGTCCATTGTTCGTATATCAGGATTGTCTGAATCTGGAATGTTTATTTTGTTTCTTGCTATATGCTAGTATTCTTTACAAGTCTTAGGCGATAGATTCATTGTTAGAAAATATTGCTTGACTCAAATATTGATTGTCTGAATGACTGAATTATTTGGTTGATTGACATGGTAGCTTTGGTGAGCAGCATTGTGTATCTTTGCTGGTTTCGAGTGTTAATATATATTTTTTCCCCTGATGAAAGTGTTGCAAGGAGAAACAAAAATGATAAATCTATCCTATATATTTGTGAGAATACCTTTAATAATATCAAGTGAAAGTTCAAATCTTTACAATCAGTTACCATTTAAAAACAACTGTGTCTGACCCATCGTGTCAGTAACGAAAAACAAATAGAATGTAGGATTCATTCTTCAACATTGCCAAGGATTCTAGAATGCTACGAGAGTTTCGAGAAGGCTGTCATTGGCTCGTACAATTCCGAATGTTCGGTCATCACCCTTAAAATAATGCCTCAGTGTTCTAGAATGCATGCCTCTGTATGTGATTATGTGATTGTCGACATCTAACATTTCGCAAAAAGCATTTCACTTGTTAGCTCAAAACAACACCCAGTCCACCCACACCCAAGAAGACAGTTCAGACACACGTTTCATTGCAAAATAATGTACAAATTAATTTTGGAAGAATGTGCGAAAGTAACAATAGGAATACAGAGAATTTACATTCAATGAGCAAGAAATGCATTTAAATCACTTAGATCAGCATTCAGTTGGACAGTTTTGAACTGTATCATAAACATTAATATACAGAAAACATCTTTGCAGACTTACAGATGCTTGTGGTGGTGGCCTATCAATTATTCACATGATGTTGTCTAACACTAGTTATTGAAGCAGGAAGAAATACATCAGCAACACACATAGACATACTCTGCTAACAAATAATACATACACACAATTTTATACATAAGTTATTTATTGTATTTATTTATTTTTTAAATTTTTATCCATTATGCCATTTGATTGTGTTCCACCGTGTGCATTGGAATTCATGAAGTGCCCATTATATTGCTTTTTTTTGTACATTTAGTCTGTTATGTTCACTGAAAATATGATTGTTGGTATTTGATACATTTTATATAGACTGTTGTGAGTGGACAAATCAGTTTTTAAGTTTTATTTTTATTTATTTTTGTCAATTGAAGGTTTATTGTTGTGGGGGAAATAATCAAACTTGCAAGTCAGCAAAAAAACAAAAAAACATTCACTTTTAGCACTAATATGTTAACTTCAGCTAAGAATACAGTACAGTAAAATGATCAAGATTATAAACCATGAGCTTGTCCAGGTCAGGAGGTTAACTATGAAATGCTGTGCATGATCATTAAAACAACAAAACAGATTAAAAAGGAATTCAATGATTATAACAATTGTCTGTTCAAGACTATGTTAGAAAGTAATTCTCTGGATTTAATTCAAGCTCTCAATTAAACTGCTTGATCTCAATTTGACTCTTCAACAGAGAGTTTGGGGAGGACTCTTAGATTTGTTGGCGCTATTGATTGTATTGTTGAAAATCCGGTTGTGTTTTTTTAAAGTAATCACGGCCATGTTTGCTGGAGATTCAGCCTTGATGTTGGTTATATAGATGACTGTTGTTTCAAAGTCAATATCATGGAATTATCCTCTATCCTCTAGTAATCCTGATCTGAAAAAATTCAATTACAAGATAGAGTTAGATCTTAATCTAAAAATAAATAAAATAAATTGAATCAAATAGCTCACGTGTAGACCACCTATCCATTTAAGGGAACTTTTGCTCTGTAATGAATTCTTCATAATTGGAAAATTCTTAAAAATTGTTAGAAAATCCTAATTCAACTCAACAGAAAATTGCAGTAATTATACTTACATTAAAACATTTTGTGTGGATGTGTTTCATTGTCAGTTTGCATAATCAGAAAAACAACATTATTCATCCATTTAGTTTTTTAATTTCCTCAAATGGATATTTAATGTTTTGTACATCTATCTTAAGGTAGGCCTACGGGTCAGTTTCTTACATTGTCACTTGCCTGCTCTTTCTCTTTCGCTTTATTTACAATCAGTCTGTTCACTGTCTCTCTAATCTTCACTCTAACTCCACACTGAAATAAAGCATTGATTCCTAAATGGCAGCTATTTGATATGAGTTGCTTTTGTACAAGTTCTGCGTATTGAAAGACCTCAACGTGTTTGAGTGATATTTGTATTTATACATCAGCGGCGGCAACATGGTAGTTTTCCTGCTCTTTGTAGGAACAGCAGAGAAAGAACCAAACTGCTGGGCAGATTTATCAATGCTCCAGATACAACCATCACACAGGTGGCAATGCTCAGTGGCTTAAAGCTAAACAGAAACATTGTGACAAGAAGCCCTGCAAACCACAACACCAGCACTCCTGTTATCGTTGTGACAGTGTGGAAAGCCCTCTGCTTTGATTGGTCAACCCGCTCCCTGTCCCCGCCCACTTCCCCTGGCCCTGGACGAATCAGAACACAGAGAACACGAAGGCTGCAGAAAGATACGATGACTAAAGAGAAGGCCGATACGCAGATCATTTGGATGATGCTGTATGAAAGAATGAACACATGGGTTACACAGCTACATCCAATGCTCAGCACCCAAGCACAACCAATGCTGATATTTCTGATCTTGTCCCCACGGACATTTTTTAGACGCAAGTATGTGACAGGATGTACAACTGCCAGGTATCGCTCCACACATGTCAGGACGTGAAAGAAGATTTCTCCATAAACAAAGATAGAATTAGCAAAATATGCTACGATTTGAATGTCAGTGTTACTAGCAAATTCTCCCCAAAAGTAGCAGAGGCACCCCAAAAACATGATCAGCTGCATGGCCACCATGTGGTAGGTAAAGATGTCGGAGTGGCTGGTTGTTTTAAAGGAGCGCTGCTGCCTCCATCGTTGGTAACCCAGGTAGAGGATGACAGAGCCAAGAGCCAAGAGGAGGACAGATTTCACGGCGGTGAAGGTGTTAGCAATCTTAAAAGCAACACTGTAGCAATTGGACGTTAGAGGACTGCTGGAGTTGGAGGCGGAAGAGGAATTTACCGTAGACATATTCAGTGTTTGTTGTCGTGGGCCTGAAGTGAATAAGAAATTAGAGGGAAAAGTCAGGAGACAGGAGGTGTAGAGGAAGGGAAAGGGGAAAGAGAGAGATTGACAATGTTAAGATGAGTTATGTTCCATCTTAGTAAGCGATCCCTGACATGTATCCAAACGGTGCAAAGTAGAAGTAAACGCTGGTTCATGTTCAGTTTTCTAAAATAGCATAATATTTAGCCACCAGTCTGTTCTGGTAGACACAACAGATTGTTAGGCTTAGTGATTAACTTGAAATGAAGTTCACTTCTTATACTCTTGAGTTCCATGTCCAGCCAAGCTTTGGAAATGTATAAGAAGGTGTGTTAAAATGTTTTCATCAGTCTAACAACTTTGATGGTGTGTTATAAATGGTTTTCTTGCTTGAAAACTAGAAAACAGTTTGTGGTCAGCCAACTACTGCTCCAGCAACTGCTGTATACTTGTGTTGTGTTCGCTCAAAATATAACAATCTGCAACTTGTTATGACGAAAGATAACTCTTTTTTTAGATGACGTAACTGTAGAAAATGCAGTTTTTCAAAAATTTAACACGTAATTAGATCAACATCCAAATGAGAATGTCTGAATACAAATTTAAAATTCTAGTCAAATTGCCCCAGATTATGTCAACCTGCTGCACACTTACCACACTTTATTGATTGCATTGAGGAAAAGTTCTAACAAAGACACTTCTGAATCATATGACCTGAAGAAAAATAACCTACTTAAATTTTTTTTTTGGAAAAGAAGGCATTCTGTGGTTTTAACAAAATCAACAGGTAATCATTAATTTATTGAAGAACACCTACCTTGTTTTCAGTGTTTGATTCTGATTGCCCTCAGTCTTGTCCTTAAACCCACTGTCTGCTGACACTACTGCTGTAGAAGTCATGAATGCAATGATGTCAGACAACAGCAGGAGGGTGGGCTTGACGTTAATTACAGAATGCAAATGTTCAGGTCACAGTTTGCACAGGGCACTTCAAAAGTTTCTAATAACTAACATTGATCAAATCTATGTTTCAGCCGTATACATCAGATAACTGGATGAGAGATTATCTAACTGTTTTGAAAATAACAATTTATTTTAGGACACAACGCTCAAGTATAGTATATTTAAGAACGTGGGGATGTTCACCAATAAGTTTGTGTATTTAGACTGAGCGACTATTTCTTCCAATATGGCAGCAGTACCCACATATTTCCATAGCCGTAGCTTTGCCTCAGTCCATTAAGATTGACAGGATCCAAATGACCTGCAAACAAACACAGGTGTTCATTCAAATACAGCAGTGTCATGCAGACTGTGTTCTCATAACAATTTGGTGGCAATTCTGCAAATGTGCTTCGTAATAGCTTTCAAAGTCAGCCATTTTAGTTTGTATGACCTCAGCCTACATTGTTAGTGTCTATCCAAGCTGTGAGTTACATGACATGGTTTATGGGAATTTATTATCGACATTTACTTCAGGAACCAAATGCCTCCAAAGTAACTCCTTCCATTTTGGTATACTCTTGTGGGCTGTAATCAGTTACTTGCAGATGTAGAACAGATGTCAAGAGAATTGGGTTCATTTGTAATTTGAAATGTTATGAGCAAGTGAAATTGCAGTGTACACAATTGAAATCCATGTTTATATGAAAGGTTTTCTAAAAATGAATTGTAGACATTACATAATAAATTGTCAAAAAAGTTTTATTTGCTACATACAGTATGTCTAGAACTTTAACTTTCTTTACAAGTAAATCAGTCAGGATACAAACATTGTCAGAACACACAGACATCTTTGAGAAAATAATGATGTCATTACATTTACACTAACACATGTTGTGTGGATGTGTTTCATTGTCAGTTTAAATCATGAGAAAAACAACATTATACATCCATTTACTCTTTACATTTCCTCAAATGGAAATGTATTGTTTTGTACATCCGTCTTAAGGTACGGGTCAGTTTCTTACATTGTCACTTGCCTGATCTTTCTCTTTCTCTGTATTTACAATCAGTCTGTTCACTGTCTCTCTAATCTTCACTCAAACTCCACACTGAAATAAAGCATTGATTCCTAAATGGCAGCTATTTGATATGAGTTGCTTTTGTACAAGTTCTGCGTATTGAAAGACCTCAACGTGTTGGAGTGATATTTGTATTTATACATCAGCGGTGGCAACATGGTAGTTTTCCTGCTCTTTGTAGGAACAGCAGAGAAAGAACCAAATTGCTGGGCAGATTTATCAATCCTGCAGATGCAAACATCACACAGGTGGCAATGCTCAGTGGCTTCAAGCTTAACAGAAACATTGTGACAAGAAGCCCTGCAAACCACAACACCAGCACTCCTGTTATCGCTGTGACAGTGTAGAAAGCCCTCTGCTTTGATTGGTCAACCCGCTCCCTGTCCCCGCCCACTTCCCCTGGCCCTGGACGAATCAGAACACAGAGAACACGAAGGCTGCAGAAAGATACGATGACTAAAGAGAAGGCCGATACGCAGATCATTTGGATGAAGATGAACAAAGGCATGAACACAGGTGTTACACAGCTACATCCAATGCTCAGCACCCAAGCACAACCAATGCTGATATTTCTGATCTTGTCCCCACGGACATTTTTTAGACGCAAGTATGTGACAGGATGTACAACTGCCAGGTATCGCTCCACACATGTCAGGACGTGAAAGAAGATTTCTCCATAAACAGAGATAGAATTAGCAAAATATTCTACAATTTGAATGTCAGTGTTACTAGCAAATTCTCCCCAAAAGTAGCAGAAGCACCCCAAAAACATGATCAGCTGCATGGCCACCATGTGGTAGGTAAAGATGTCGGAGTGGCTGGTTGTTTTAAAGGAGCGCTGCTGCCTCCATCGTTGGTAACCCAGGTAGAGGATGACAGAGCCAAGAGCCAAGAGGAGGACAGATTTCACGGCGGTGAAGGTGTTAGCAATCTTAAAAGCAACATTGTAGCAATTGGATGGTAGAGGACTGCTGGAGTTGGAGGCGGAAGAGGAATTAACCGTAGACATATTCAGTGTTTGTAGTCATGGGCCTGAAGTGAATAAGAAATTAGAGGGACAAGTCAGGAGACAGGAGGTGTAGAGGAAGGGAAAGGGGAAAGAGAGAGATTGACACAGTTAAGAGAAGTTATGTTTCATCTTCGTAAGCAATCCCTGACATGTATCCAAACGGTACAAAGTGGGAGTAAACGCTGGTTCATGTTCAGTTTTCTAAAATAGCATAATATTTAGCCACCAGTCTGTTCTGGTAGACACAACAGATTGTTAGGCTCAGTGATTAACTTGAAATGAAGTTCACTTCTTATACTCTTGAGTTCCATGTCCAGCCAAGCTTTGGAAATGTATAAGAAGGTGTGTTAAAATGTTTTCATCAGTCTAACAACTTTGATGGTGTGTTATAAATGGTTTTCTTGCTTGAAAACTAGAAAACAGTTTGTGGTCAGCCAACTACTGCTCCAGCAACTGCTGTATACTTGTGTTGTGTTCGCTCAAAATATAACAATCTGCAACTTGTTATGACGAAAGATAACTCTTTTTTTAGATGACGTAACTGTAGAAAATGCAGTTTTTCAAAAATTTAACACGTAATTAGATCAACATCCAAATGAGAATGTCTGAATACAAATTTAAAATTCTAGTCAAATTGCACCAGATTGTATATGCAATTAAAACTATGTCAACCTTCTGCATACCTACCAGACTTCATTGATTGGATTAAGGAAGAGTTCTAACAAATTGATTTCTGAATCATATGACCTGAAGAAAAATAACCTACTTGAATTTTTTTTCTGGAAAAGAAGGCGTTCTGTGGTTTAATCAAAATCAACAGATACTCGTTAAGTTATTGGAGAACACCTACCTTGTTTGCAGTGTTTGATTCTGATTGCCCTCAGTCTTGTCCTTAAAGCCACTGTCTGCTGACAATACTGCTGTAGAAGTCATGAATGCAATGATGTCAGACAACAACAGGAGGGTGGGCTTGACGTTAATTACAGAATGCAAATGTTCAGGTCACAGTTTGCACAGGGCACTTCAAAAGTTTCTAATAACTAACATTGATCAAATCTATGTTTCAGCCGTATACATCAGATAACTGGATGAGAGATTATCTAACTGTTTTGAAAATAACAATTTATTTTAGGACACAACGCTCAAGTATAGTATATTTAAGACCGTGGGGATGTTCACCAATAAGTTTGTGTATTTAGACTGAGCGATTATTTCTTCCAATATGGCAGCAGTACCCACATATTTCCATAGCCGTAGCTTTGCCTCAGTCCATTAAGATTGACAGGATTCAAATGACCTGCAAACAAACACAGGTGTTCATTCAAATACAGCAGTGTCATGCGGACTGTGTTCTCATAACAATTTGGTGGCAATTCTGCAAATGTGCTTCGTAATAGCTTTCAAAGTCAGCCATTTTAGTTTGTATGACCTCAGCCTACATTGTTAGTGTCTATCCAAGCTGTGAGTTACATGACATGGTTTATGGGAATTTATTATCGACATTTACTTCAGGAACCAAATGCCTCCAAAGTAACTCCTTCCATTTTGGTACTTTTGTGGGCTGTAATCAGTTACTTGCAGATGTAGAACAGATGTCAAGAGAATTGGGTTCTTTTGTAATTTGAAATGTTATGAGCAAGTGAAATTGCAGTGTACACAATTGAAATCCATGTTTATATGAATGGTTTTCAAAAAATGAATTGTAGAAATTACATAATAAATTGTCAAAAAAAGTTTTATTTGCTACATACAGTATGTCAGGATCTTTAACTTTCTTTACAAGTAAATCAGTCAGGATACAAACATTGTCAGAACACACAGACATCTTTGAGAAAATAATGATGTCATTACATTTACACTAACACCTGTTGTGTGGATGTGTTTCATTGTCAGTTTGCATCATGAGAAAAACAACAATATACATCCATTTACTCTTTACATTTCCTCAAATGGAAATGTATTGTTTTGTACATATATCTTAAGGTACTGGTCAGTTTCTTACATAGTCACTTGCCTGATCTTTCTCTTTCTCTTTATTTACAATCAGTCTGTTCACTGTCTCTCTAATCTTCACTCAAACTCCACACTGAAATAAAGCATTGATTCCTAAATGGCAGCTATTTGATATGAGTTGCTGTTGTACAAGTTCTGCATATTGAACGATCTCAACGTGTTTGAGTGATATATTTGTATTTATACATCAGCGGTGGCAACATGGTAGTTTTCCTGCTCTTTGTAGGAACAGCAGAGGAAGAACCAAACTGCTGGGCAGATTTATCAATGTTCCAGATGCAAACATCACACAGGGGGCAAGGCTCAGTGGATTAAAGTTGAACAGAAACATTGTGACAAGAAGCCCTGCAAACGACAACACCAGCACTCCTGTTATCGCTGTGACAGTGTGGAAAGCCCTCTGCTTTGATTGGTCAACCCGCTCCCTGTCCCCGCCCACTTCCCCTGGCCCTGGACGAATCAGAACACAGAGAACACGAAGGCTGCAGAAAGATACGATGACTAAAGAGAAGGCCGATACGCAGATCATTTGGATGATGCTGTATGAAAGCATGAAGACAAGTGTTACACAGCTACATCCAATGCTCAGCACCCAAGCACAACCAATGCTAATATTTCTGATCTTGACCCCACGGACATTTTTTAGACGCAAGTATGTGACAGGATGTACAACTGCCAGGTATCGCTCCACACATGTCAGGACGTGAAAGAAGATTTCTCCATAAACAAAGATAGAATTAGCAAAATATGCTACGATTTGAATGTCAGTGTTACTAGCAAATTCTCCCCAAAAGTAGCAGAAGCACCCCAAAAACATGATCAGCTGCATGGCCACCATGTGGTAGGTAAAGATGTCGGAGTGGCTGGTTGTTTTAAAGGAGCGCTGCTGCCTCCATCGTTGGTAACCCAGGTAGAGGATGACAGAGCCAAGAGCCAAGAGGAGGACAGATTTCACGGCGTTGAAGGCAAAGGCAATCTTAAATGCAACATTGTAGCAATTGGACGTTAGAGGACTGCTGGAGTTGGACGCAGAAGAGGAATTAACCGTAGACATATTCAGTGTTTGTAGTCGTGGGCCTGAAGTGAATAACAAATTAGAGGGACAAGTCAGGAGACAGGCGGTGTAGAGGAAGGGAAAGGGGAAAGAGAGAGATTGACAGAGTTAGGATAAGTTATATTTCATCTTCGTAAGCAATCCCTGACATGTATCCAAACGGTACAAAGTGGGAGTAAACGCTGGTTTTCTAAAAAAGTGTAATATTTAGCCACCACTGTCTATTCTGGAAGACAAAACAGATTGTTAGGCTCAGTGATTAACTTGAAATGAAGTTCACTTCTTATACTTTTGAGTTCCATGTCCAGCCAAGCTTTGGAAATGTATAAGAAGGTGTGTTAAAATGTTTTCATCAGTCTAACAACTCTGATGGTGTGTCATAAATGGTTTTCTTGCTTGAAAACTAGAAAACAGTTTGTGGTCAGGCAACTACTGCTCCAGCAACTGCTGTATACTTGTGTTGTGTTCGCTCAAAATATAACAATCTGCAACTTGTTATGACGAAAGATAACTCTTTTTTTAGATGACGTAACTGTAGAAAATGCAGTTTTTCAAGAATTTAACACAGACTTAGATCAACACCCAAATGAGAATGTCTGAATACAAATTTGAAATTCTAGTCAAATTGCACCACATTATGTCAACCTGCTGCACACTTACCACACTTTATTGATTGCATTGAGGAAAAGTTCTAACAAAGACACTTCTGAATCATATGACCTGAAGAAAAATAACCTACTTCAATTTTTTTTTTGGAAAAGAAGGCATTCTGTGGTTTTAACAAAATCAACAGATACTCGTTATGTTATTGGAGAACACCTACCTTGTTTGCAGTGTTTGATTCTGATTGCCCTCAGTCTTGTCCTTAAAGCCACTGTCTGCTGACACTACTGCTGTAGAAGTCATGAATGCAATGATGTCAGACAACAGCAGGAGGGTGGGCTTGACGTTAATTACAGAATGCAAATGTTCAGGTCACAGTTTGCACAGGGCACTTCAAAAGTTTCTAATAACTAACATTGATCAAATCTATGTTTCAGCCGTATACATCAGATAACTGGATGAGAGATTATCTAACTGTTTTGAAAATAACAATTTATTTTAGGACACAACGCTCAAGTATAGTATATTTAAGACCGTGGGGATGTTCACCAATAAGTTTGTGTATTTAGACTGAGCGATTATTTCTTCCAATATGGCAGCAGTACCCACATATTTCCATAGCCGTAGCTTTGCCTCAGTCCATTAAGATTGACAGGATTCAAATGACCTGCAAACAAACACAGGTGTTCATTCAAATACAGCAGTGTCATGCGGACTGTGTTTTCATAACAATTTGGTGGCAATTCTGCAAATGTGCTTCGTAATAGCTTTCAAAGTCAGCCATTTTAGTTTGTATGACCTCAGCCTACATTGTTAGTGTCTATCCAAGCTGTGAGTTACATGACATGGTTTATGGGAATTTATTATCGACATTTACTTCAGGAACCAAATGCCTCCAAAGTAACTTCCTCCATGTTGGTACTCTTGTGGGCTGTAATCAGTTACTTGCAGATGTAAAACAGATGTCAAGAGAATTGGGTTTATTTGTAATTTGAAATTTTATGAGCAAGTGAAATTGCAGTGTACACAATTGAAATCCATGTTTGTATGAATGGTTTTCAAAAAATTAATTGTAGACATTACATAATAAATTGTCAAAAAAAGTTTTATTTGCTACATACAGTATGTCAGGATCTTTAACTTTCTTTACAAGTAAATCAGTCAGGATACAAACATTGTCAGAACACACAGACATCTTTGAGAAAATAATGATGTCATTAAATTTACACTAACACCTGTTGTGTGGATGTGTTTCAATGTCTGTTTGCATCATGAGAAAAACAACAATATACATCCATTTACTCTTTACATTTCCTCAAATGGAAATGTAATGTTTTGTACATCTGTCTTAAGGTACTGGTCAGTTTCTCACATAGTCACTTGCCTGCTCTTTCTTTTTCTCTGTATTTACAATCAGTCTGTTCACTGTCTCTCTAATCTTCACTCAAACTCCACACTGAAATAAAGCATTGATTCCTAAATGGCAGCTATTTGATATGAGTTGCTTTTGTACAAGTTTTGCGTATTGAAAGATCTCAAGATGTTGGAGTGATATTTGGACTCATACATTAGCGGTCGCAACATGGTAGTTTTCCTGCTCTTTGTAGGAACAGCAGAGAAAGAACCAAATTGCTGGGCAGATTTATCAATGCTCCAGATGCAAACATCACACAGGGGGCAATGCTCAGTGGCTTCAAGCTTAACAGAAACATTGTGACAAGAAGCCCTGCAAACCACAACATTAGCACTCCTGTTATCGCTGTGACAGTGTAGAAAGCCCTCTGCTTTGATTGGTCAACCCGCTCCCTGTCCCCGCCCACTTCCCCTGGCCCTGGACGAATCAGAACACAGAGAACACGAATGCTGCAGAAAGATACGATGACTAAAGAGAAGGCCGATACGCAGATCATTTGGATGAAAAAGTATAAAGGAATGAAAACAAGTGTTACACAGCTACATCCAATGCTCAGCACCCAAGCACAGCCAATGCTGATATTTCTGATCTTGTCCCCACGGACATTTTTTAGACGCAAGTATGTGACAGGATGTACAACTGCCAGGTATCGCTCCACACATGTCAGGACGTGAAAAAAGATTTCTCCAAAAACAGAGATAAAATTAGCTAAAGTTCCTACGGTTTGAATGTCGTTGTTACTAGCAAGTTCTCCCCAAAAGTAGCAGAGACAACCCAAAAACAAGATGAGCTGCATGGCCACCATGTTGTAGGTGAAGATGTCGGAGTGGCTGGTTGTTTTAAAGGAGCGCTGCTGCCTCCATCGTTGGTAACCCAGGTAGAGGATGACAGAGCCAAGAGCCAAGAGGAGAACAGATTTCACGGTGTTGAAGGCAAATAAAATCTTAAATGCAACATTGTAGCAATCAGATGGTAGAGGACTGCTGGAGTTGGACGCAGAAGAGGAATTAACCGTAGACATATTCAGTGTTTGTAGTCGTGGGCCTGAAGTGAATAAGAAATTAGAGGGAAAAGTCAGGAGACAGGAGGTGTAGAGGAAGGGAAAGGGGAAAGAGAGAGATGACAGAGTTAGGATAAGTTATATTTCATCTTCGTAAGCAATCCCTGACATGTATCCAAACGGTGCAAAGTAGAAGTAAACGCTGGTTCATGTTCAGTTTTCTAAAATAGCATAATATTTAGCCACCAGTCTGTTCTGGTAGACACAACAGATTGTTAGGCTCAGTGATTAACTTGAAATGAAGTTCACTTCTTATACTCTTGAGTTCCATGTCCAGCCAAGCTTTGGAAATGTATAAGAAGGTGTGTTAAAATGTTTTCATCAGTCTAACAACTTTGATGGTGTGTTATAAATGGTTTTCTTGCTTGAAAACTAGAAAACAGTTTGTGGTCAGCTAACTACTGCTCCAGCAACCGCTGTATACTTGTGTTGTGTTCGCTCAAAATATAACAATCTGCAACTTGTTATGACGAAAGATAACTCTTTTTTTTAGATGACGTAACTGTAGAAAATGCAGTTTTTCAAGAATTCAACACAGACTTAGATCAACACCCACATGAGAATGTCTGAATACAAATTTGAAATTCTAGTCAAATTGCACCAGATTATGTCAACCTGCTGCACACTTACCACACTTTATTGATTGCATTGAGGGAAAGTTCTAACAAAGAGACTTCTGAATCATATGACCTGAAGAAAAATAACCTACTTGAATTATTTATTGTAAAGAAGGCGTTCTGTGGTTTAATCAAAATCAACAGATACTCATTAAGTTATAGGCAAAGTGTTTGTAACAACTGTCTAACCAAGAGACTTGTTCAATTAACTGAACATTTAGACGGAAAAAAATCCCTTCTTGAATTATTTTTTTGGGGAAAAGTAGGCATTAGAGAACTGTGGTTTAATCAAAATCAACAGATACTCATTAAGTTATTGGAGAACACCTACCTTGTTTGCAGTGTTTGATTCTGATTGCCCTCAGTCTTGTCCTTAAAGCCACTGTCTGCTGACACTACTGCTGTAGAAGTCATGAATGCAATGATGTCAGACAACAGCAGGACTGTGGGCTTGACTTTATTAATACATTCATTATTTCTTCCAATATGGCAGCAGTACCCACATATTTCCATAGCCGTAGCTTTGCCTCAGTCCATTGAGATTGACAGGATCCAAATGACCTGCAAACAAACACAGGTGTTCATTCAAATACAGCAGTGTCATGCTGACTGTGTTTTCATAACAACTTGATGGCATTCTGCAAATTTCCTTTGTAATAGCTTTCAACGTCAGCCATTTTAGTTTGTATGACCTCAGCCTACATTATTAGGAGTAATAAGTGACATGTTTAATGAGTAAAGTAATGAATCACGCATAACCGTTTTTAACCACTCTGCAGCGCAAGTTATAAGTAACAAGCACATGTATAACAAATTATATTGTGTGACTATATAATGTCCTGTCTGACCCAGTGCTTACCCCAGCACAGGTGGTCATTCAAATACAGCAGTGTCATGCTATTAACAATGTAGGCTGAGGTCATACAAACTAAAATGGCTGACGTTGAAAGCTATTACAAAGGAAATTTGCAGAATGCCATCAAGTTGTTATGAAAACACAGTCCGCATGACACTGCTGTATTTGAATGAACACCTGTGTTAGTTTGCAGGTCATTTGGATCCTGTCAATCTTAATGGACTGAGGCAAAGCTACGGCTATGGAAATATGTGGGTACTGCTGCCATATTGGAAGAAATAATAAATGTATTAATAAAGTCAAGCCCACAGTCCTGCTGTTGTCTGACATCATTGCATTCATGACTTCTACAGCAGTAGTGTCAGCAGACAGTGGCTTTAAAGACAAGACTGAGGGCAATCAGAATCAAACACTGCAAACAAGGTAGGTGTTCTCCAATAACTTAATGAGTATCTGTTGATTTTGATTAAACCACAGTTCCCTAATGCCTACTTTTCCCCAAAGAAATAATTCAAGTAGGGATTTTTTTCCGTCTAAATGTTCAGTTAATTGAACAAGTCTCTTGGTTAGACAGTTGTTACAAACACTTTGCCTCAATGCAATCAATGAAGTGTGGTAAATGTGCAACATTTTGAGAGAGTATTAATTGCATGTACAATCTGGTGCAAGTCAACTGGATCTTAACATTTCAAATTTGTATGAACAAATTCTCATTTGGGTGTTGATCTAAGTCTGTGTAAGGTTCTTGAAAAACACGTTGAAGAATTTAATTTCAAGTTAATCACTGAGTCTAACAATCTGCTATGTGTACCAGGACAGAAAGGTGGTGGCTAAATATTACTTTTTATTTAAAAAACTGAACCTGAACCAGCGTTTATTTCCACTTGCTTACGAAGATGAAAATATAACTCATCTTAACTGTGTCAATCTCTCTCTTTCCCCTTTCCCTTCCTCTACACCTCCTGTCTCCTGACTTTTCCCTCTAATTTCTTATTCACTTCAGGCCCACGACTACAAACACTGAATATGTCTACGTCTAATTCCTCTTCTGCCTCCAACTCCAGCAGTCCTCTAACATCCAATTGCTACAATGTTGCATTAAAGATTTTCTACGCCTTCACCGCCGTGAAATCTGTCCTCCTCTTGGCTCTTGGCTCTGTCATCCTCTACCTGGGTTACCAACGATGGAGGCAGCAGCGCTCCTTTAAAACAACCAGCCACTCCGACATCTTTACCTACCACATGGTGGCCATGCAGCTCATCTTGTTTTTGGGTTGTCTCTGCTACTTTTGGGGAGAACTTACTAGTAACAACGACATTCAAACCGTAGCACATGTTGCTGATTCTATCTTTGTTTATGGAGAAATCTTCTTTCACGTCCTGACATGTGTGGAGCGATACCTGGCAGTTGTACATCCTGTCACATACTTGCAGCTAAAAAATGTCCGTGGGGTCACGATCAGAAATATTAGCATTGGTTGTGCTTGGGTGCTGAGCATTGGATGTAGCTGTGTAAAACCTGTGTTCATTCCTTTATACGCATTCATCCAAATGATCTGCGTATCGGCCTTCTCTTTAGTCATCTCATCTTTCTGCAGCCTTCGTGTTCTCTGTGTTCTGATTCGTCCAGGGCCAGGGGAAGTGGGCGGGGACAGGGAGCGGGTTGACCAATCAAAGCAGAGGGCTTTCTACACTGTCACAGCGATAACAGGAGTGCTGGTGTTGTGGTTTGCAGGGCTTCTTGTCACAATGTTTCTGTTAAGCTTGAAGCCACTGAGCATTGCCCCCTGTGTGATGTTTGCATCTGGAGCATTGATAAATCTGCCCAGCAATTTGGTTCTTTCTCTGCTGTTCCTACAAAGAGCAGGAAAACTACCATGTTGCCACCGCTAATGTATGAGTCCAAATATCACTCCAACACCTTGAGATCTTTCAATACGCAAAACTTGTACAAAAGCAACTCATATCAAATAGCTGCCATTTAGGAATCAATGCTTTATTTCAGTGTGGAGTTAGAGTGAAGATTAGAGAGACAGTGAACAGACTGATTGTAAATACAGAGAAAGAGAAAGAGCAGGCAAGTGACTATGTAAGAAACTGACCAGTACCTTAAGACGGATGTACAAAACAATACATTTCCATTTGAGGAAATGTAAAGAGTAAATGGATGTATAATGTTGTTTTTCTCATGATGCAAACTGACATTGAAACACATCCACACAACAGGTGTTAGTGTAAATTTAATGACAGCATTATTTTCTCAAAGATGTCTGTGTATTCTGACAATGTTTGTATCCTGACTGATTTACTTGTAAAGAAAGTTAAAGATCCTGACAGACTGTATGTAGCAAATAAAACTTTTTTTGACAATTTATTATGTAATGTCTACAATTCATTTTTTGAAAACCATTCATATAAACATGGATTTCAATTGTGTACACTGCAATTTCACTTGCTCATAACATTTCAAATTACAAATGAACCCAATTCTCTTGACATCTGTTCTACATCTGCAAGTAACTGATTACAGCCCACAAGAGTACCAACATGGAAGGAGTTACTTTGGAGGCATTTGGTTCCTGAAGTAAATGTCGATAATAAATTCCCATAAACCATGTCATGTAACTCACAGCTTGGATAGACACTAACAATGTAGGCTGAGGTCATACAAACTAAAATGGCTGACTTTGAAAGCTATTACGAAGCACATTTGCAGAATTGCCACCAAATTGTTATGAAAACACAGTCCGCATGACACTGCTGTATTTGAATGAACACCTGTGTTTGTTTGCAGGTCATTTGAATCCTGTCAATCTTAATGGACTGAGGCAAAGCTACGGCTATGGAAATATGTGGGTACTGCTGCCATATTGGAAGAAATAATCGCTCAGTCTAAATACACAAACTTATTGGTGAACATCCCCACGTTCTTAAATATACTATACTTGAGCGTTGTGTCCTAAAATAAATTGTTATTTTCAAAACAGTTAGATAATCTCTCATCCAGTTATCTGATGTATACGGCTGAAACATAGATTTGATCAATGTTAGTTATTAGAAACTTTTGAAGTGCCCTGTGCAAACTGTGACCTGAACATTTGCATTCTGTAATTAACGTCAAGCCCACCCTCCTGCTGTTGTCTGACATCATTGCATTCATGACTTCTACAGCAGTAGTGTCAGCAGACAGTGGCTTTAAGGACAAGACTGAGGGCAATCAGAATCAAACACTGCAAACAAGGTAGGTGTTCTCCAATAACTTAATGAGTATCTGTTGATTTTGATTAAACCACAGAACGCCTTCTTTACAATAAATAATTCAAGTAGTTTATTTTTCTTCAGGTCATATGATTCAGAAGTGTCTTTGTTAGAACTTTTCCTCAATGCAATCAATAAAGTGTGGTAAGTGTGCAGCAGGTTGACATAATCTGGTGCAATTTGACTAGAATTTCAAATTTGTATTCAGACTTTCTCATGTGGGTGTTGATCTAATTACGTGTTGAATTCTTGAAAAACTGCATTTTCTACAGTTACGTCATCTAAAAAAGAATTATCTTTCGTCATAACAAGTTGCAGATTGTTATATTTTGAGCGAACACAACACAAGTATACAGCAGTTGCTGGAGCAGTAGTTGGCTGACCACAAACTGTTTTCTAGTTTTCAAGCAAGAAAACCATTTATAACACACCATCAAAGTTGTTAGACTGATGAAAACATTTTAACACACCTTCTTATACATTTCCAAAGCTTGGCTGGACATGGAACTCAAGAGTATAAGAAGTGAACTTCATTTCAAGTTAATCACTGAGCCTAACAATCTGTTGTGTCTACCAGAACAGACTGGTGGCTAAATATTATGCTATTTTAGAAAACTGAACATGAACCAGCGTTTACTTCCGCTTTGCACCGTTTGGATACATGTCAGGGATCGCTTACGAAGATGGAACATAACTCATCTTAACTGTGTCATCTCTCTCTTTCCCCCTTTCCCTTCCTCTACACCTCCTGTCTCCTGACTTTTCCCTCTAATTTCTTATTCACTTCAGGCCCACGGCTACAAACACTGAATATGTCTACGGTTAATTCCTCTTCTGCATCCAACTCCAGCAGTCCTCTAACGTCCATTTGCTACAATGTTGCATTTAAGATTTTCTTTGCCTTCACCACCGTGAAATCTGTCCTCCTCTTGGCTCTTGGCTCTGTCATCCTCTACCTGGGTTACCAACGATGGAGGCAGCAGCGCTCCTTTAAAACAACCAGCCACTCCGACATCTTTACCTACAACATGGTGGCCATGCAGCTCATCTTGTTTATGGGTTGTCTCTGCTACTTTTGGGGAGAACTTGCTAGTAACAACAACATTCAAACCGTAGGAAATGTTGCTAATTCTATCTTTGTTTATGGAGAAATCTTCTTTCACGTCCTGACATGTGTGGAGCGATACCTGGCAGTTGTACATCCTGTCACATACTTTCGTCTAAAAAATGTCCGTGGGGTCAAGATCAGAAATATTAGCATTGGTTGTGCTTGGGTGCTGAGCATTGGATGTAGCTGTTTAATACCTGTGTTCATTCTTTCATACAACATCATCCAAATGATCTGCGTATCGGCCTTCTCTTTAGTCATCGCATCTTTCTGCAGCCTTCGTGTTCTCTGTGTTCTGATTCGTCCAGGGCCAGGGGAAGTGGGCGGGGACAGGGAGCGGGTTGACCAATCAAAGCAGAGGGCTTTCTACACCGTCACAACGATAACAGGAGTGCTGGTGTTGTGGTTTGCAGGGCTTCTTGTCACAATGTTTCTGTTAAGCTTTAATCCACTGAGCATTGCCACCTGTGTGATGGTTGTATCTGGAGCATTGATAAATCTGCCCAGCAGTTTGGTTCTTTCTCTGCTGTTCCTACAAAGAGCAGGAAAACTACCATGTTGCCGCCACTGATGTATAAATAAAAATATCACTCCAACACGTTGAGATCTTTCAATATGCAGAACTTGTACAAAAGCAACTCATATCAAATAGCTGCCATCTAGGAATCAATGCTTTATTTCAGTGTGGAGTTTGTGTGAAGATTAGAGAGACAGTCCATACCAGTGAACAGACAAATTGTAAAAACAGAGAAAGAGAAAGAGCAGGCAAGTGACAATGTGAGAAACTGACCAGTACCTTAAGATAGTTGTCCAAAACATTAAATATCCATTTGAGGAAATGTAAAGAGTAAATGGATGTATATTGTTGTTTTTCTCATTATTTTCTGAAAGATATCTGTGTGTGTTCTGACAATGTTTGTATCCTGACTGAATAATTTGTAAAACAGTTAAAGATCCTGACATACTGTATGTAGCAAATAAAAATATTTATGACATTTTAATTTGTAATGCCTACAATTAATTATTCGAAAACCGTTAATAAAAAAATTTGATTTTAATAGTGTGTACCGCAATTTGACTTTCTAATAACATTAAAAATTACAAATGAACCAAATTCGGTTGACATTTTTTCTACATCTGCAAGTTACTGATTTCAGCCCAAGAGAGTCCCAAAAAAGAGTTCCTGGAGTAAATGTCGATAACGTTTTCCCATAAACTTCGCTATGTGACTCACAGTTGGATGGACCAATTCTCATAGGTTTTGTAGTATTGAGACATATCCCCCATAATGAAGAAACATGGTTTCTCGTCACTTTGGTTCAAATATTTAAATGTGAAAATTGTTACATTTTCCGGTAAAGTCCAATGTTTCTTTATTAAGAATTGGACAATTTACCCTCCATGTCTGAATGAGTGTTGAATTTGGATAAACACCAATTTTTGGCTGACCCTGATCTCCGAGCTCACTGAAAAAATGACACCCCACATATATTGGCAAATACCTGGTTTTATTGGTTGAAATACTTGTTATGCTCAGGTCACAGACGGGGTAAGCACTGGGTCGGA
Organism: Hyperoplus immaculatus; assembly: GCA_949357725.1. NCBI lineage: Eukaryota > Metazoa > Chordata > Actinopteri > Uranoscopiformes > Ammodytidae > Hyperoplus > Hyperoplus immaculatus. The sequence goes on from OX442371.1 coordinate 438,718, forward strand.
CAGGACATTCTATATTCACACAACATCATTTGTTATACATGTGCTTATTACTTAAAACTTGCGCTGCAGAGTGGTTAAGAATGGTTATGTGTGATTCATTACTTTACTCATTAAACATGTCACTTATTACAACTAATAATGTAGGCTGAGGTCATACAAACTAAAATGGCTGACGTTGAAAGCTATTACAAAGGAAATTTGCAGAATGCCACCAAGTTGTTATGAAAACACAGTCCGCATGACACTGCTGTATTTGAATGAACACCTGTGTTTGTTTGCAGGTCATTTGAATCCTGTCAATCTTAATGGACTGAGGCAAAGCTACGGCTATGGGAATATGTGGGTACTGCTGCCATATTGGAAGAAATAATGAATGTATTAATAAAGTCAAGCACACAGTCCCGCTGTTGTCTGACATCATTGCATTTATGACTTCTACAGCAGTAGTGTCAGCAGACAGTGGCTTTAAGGACAAGACTGAGGGCAATCAGAATCAAACACTGCAAACAAGGTAGGTGTTCTCCAATAACTTAATGAGTATCTGTTGATTTTGATTAAACCACAGAACGCCTTCTTTACAATAAATAATTCAAGTAGTTTATTTTTCTTCAGGTCATATGATTCAGAAGTGTCTTTGTTAGAACTTTTCCTCAATGCAATCAATAAAGTGTGGTAAGTGTGCAGCAGGTTGACATAATCTGGTGCAATTTGACTAGAATTTCAAATTTGTATTCAGACTTTCTCATGTGGGTGTTGATCTAATTACGTGTTGAATTCTTGAAAAACTGCATTTTCTACAGTTACGTCATCTAAAAAAAGAGTTATCTTTCGTCATAACAAGTTGCAGATTGTTATATTTTGAGCGAACACAACACAAGTATACAGCAGTTGCTGGAGCAGTAGTTGGCTGACCACAAACTGTTTTCTAGTTTTCAAGCAAGAAAACCATTTATAACACACCATCAGAGTTGTTAGACTGATGAAAACATTTTAACACACCTTCTTATACATTTCCAAAGCTTGGCTGGACATGGAACTCAAGAGTATAAGAAGTGAACTTCATTTCAAGTTAATCACTAAGCCTAACAATCTGTTGTGTCTACCAGAACAGACTGGTGGCTAAATATTATGCTATTTTAGAAAACTGAACATGAACCAGCGTTTACTCCCACTTTGTACCGTTTGGATACATGTCAGGGATCGCTTACGAAGATGGAACATAACTCATCTTAACTGTGTCAATCTCTCTCTTTCCCCTTTCCCTTCCTCTACACCTCCTGTCTCCTGACTTTTCCCTCTAATTTCTTATTCATTTCAGGCCCACGACTACAAACACTGAATATGTCTACGGTAAATTCCTCTTCCGCCTCCAACTCCAGCAGTCCTCTAACGTCCAATTGCTACAATGTTGCATTAAAGATTTTCTACGCCTTCACCGCCGTGAAATCTGTCCTCCTCTTGGCTCTTGGCTCTGTCACCCTCTACCTGGGTTACCAACGATGGAGGCAGCAGCGCTCCTTTAAAACAACCAGCCACTCCGACATCTTTACCTACAACATGGTGGCCATGCAGCTGATCATGTTTTTGGGGTGCTTCTGCTTCTTATGGGGAGATCTTGCTAGTAACAACGACATTCAAACCGTAGGAAATTTTGCTAATTCTATCTTTGTTTATGGAGAAATCTTCTTTCACGTCCTGACATGTGTGGAGCGATACCTGGCAGTTGTACATCCTGTCACATACTTGCGTCTAAAAAATGTCCGTGGGGACAAGATCAGAAATATTAGCATTGGTTGTGCTTGGGTGCTGAGCATTGGATGTAGCTGTGTAACCCATGTGTTCATTCTTTCATACAGCATCATCCAAATGATCTGCGTATCGGCCTTTTCTTTAGTCATCGCATCTTTCTGCAGCATACGTGTTCTCTGTGTTCTGATTCGTCCAGGGCCAGGGGAAGTGGGCGGGGACAGGGAGCGGGTTGACCAATCAAAGCAGAGGGCTTTCTACACCGTCACAACGATAACAGGAGTGCTGGTGTTGTGGTTTGCAGGGCTTCTTGTCACACTGTTTCTGTTAAGCTTTAATCCACTGAGCATTGCCACCTGTGTGATGGTTGTATCTGGAGCATTGATACATCTGCCCAGCAGTTTGGTTCTTCCTCTGCTGTTCCTACAAAGAGCAGGAAAACTACCATGTTGCCACCACTGATGTATAAATACAAATATCACTCAAACACGTTGAGATCTTCCAATACGCAGAACTTGTACAAAAGCAACTCATATCAAAAAGCTGCCATTTAGGAATCAATGCTTTATTTCAGTGTGGAGTTAGAGTGAAGATTAGAGAGACAGTGAACAGACTGATTGTAAATACAGAGAAAGAGAAAGAGCAGGCAAGTGACAATGTGGGAAACTGACCCGTACCTTATGACGAATATCCATTTGAGGAAATGTAAAGAGTAGATGGATGTATAATGTTGTTTTTCTCATGATGCAAACTGACAATGAAACACATCCACACAACAGGTGTTAGTGTAAATGTAATGACAGCATTATTTTCTCAAAGATATCTGTGTGTGTTCTGACAATGTTTGTATCCTGACTGATTTATTTGTAAAACAGTTAAAGATCCTGACATACTGTATGTAGCAAATAAAAATATTTATGACATTTTAATTTGTAATGCCTACAATTAATTATTCGAAAACCATTAATAAAAAAATTAGATTTTGTACCGCAATTTGACTTTCTAATAACATTAAAAATTACAAATGAACCCAATTCGGTTGACATTTTTTCTACATCTGCAAGTTACTGATTTCAGCCGAAGAGAGTCCCAAAAAAGAGTTCCTGGAGTAAATGTCGATAACGTTTTCCCATAAACTTCGCTATGTGACTCACAGTTGGATGGACCAATTCTCATAGGTTTTGTAGTATTGAGACATATCCCCCATAATGAAGAAATATGGTTTCTCGTCACTTTGGTTCAAATATTTAAATGTGAAAATTGTTACATTTTCCGGTAAAGTCCAATGTTTCTTTATTAAGAATTGGACAATTTACCGTCCATGTCTGAATGAGTGTTGAATTTGGATAAACACCAATTTTTGGCTGACCCTGATCTCCGAGCTCACTGAAAAAATGACACCCCACATATATTGGCAAATACCTGGTTTTATTGGTTGAAATACTTGTTATGCTCAGGTCACAGACGGGGTAAGCACTGGGTCGGACAGGACATTCTATATTCACACAACATAATTTGTTATACATGTGCTTATTACTTAAAACTTGCGCTGCAGAGTGGTTCAGAAATGGTTATGTGTGATTCATTACTTTACTCATTAAACATGTCACTTATTACAACTAATAATTTAGGCTGAGGTCATACAAACTAAAATGGCTGACTTTGAAAGCTATTACGAAGCACATTTGCAGAATTGCCACCAAATTGTTATGAAAACACAGTCCGCATGACACTGCTGTATTTGAATGAACACCTGTGTTTGTTTGCAGGTCATTTGAATCCTGTCAATCTTAATGGACTGAGGCAAAGCTACGGCTATGGAAATATGTGGGTACTGCTGCCATATTGGAAGAAATAATCGCTCAGTCTAAATACACAAACTTATTGGTGAACATCCCCACGTTCTTAAATATACTATACTTGAGCGTTGTGTCCTAAAATAAATAGTTATTTTAAAAACAGTTAGATAATCTCTCATCCAGTTCCCTGACGGAAACATAGATTTGATCAATGTTAGTTATTAGAAACTGTTGAAGTGCCTCCATCAATGTTTTTACATTGCAAAAGGCAGTAAATAAAATTACCATCGAGAAATCTTAAACTGGGAAATCAGGGAATTAACTGTAAGTAACTGATCTTTAATCTAAGAGCTTTGTAATCAAACATAGATACACTGTAACTACGAAAACCAGCAGGTGTTATAAATAAACCAAAATACATATTTGTTGATAAAAATTAATTTTTTTAATATAATAAAGTAAATTAATTTTCTCATAATAGTTACTATGTACATTCGAAAAAATTGTAATTCATGATACAATGTTGGCCCAAATCTATATTTGAAGATCAGAATAACTCAGAGATACAAATTGGATTCTTGCTTGTGCAGATGAACTACTGTATATTTACCTGTTTTAAAATATTTCATTGATCATTGAATTCAGTCAAGCTTCATTTGATCTGGATCGATCATTGAATGCAAGCTCTCATTTGCAATGTTGTCGAGATAGAATGTTATAGAAAATGTAGCAGAACTATCAAAACACATCCAGCAACTGACTTTTATCATAGCTGTAAACGCAACAGTACAGTTTTCCTGCTCTGTGTTGAAAGAGCAGAGGTAGAACCAAACTGATGGGCAGATTAAACCAATATCCAGATAAAAGCACCGCACACCCAACGTCGTAACTCAGCAGCTGTGAGCTTTCCAGAACAAGACAAATAAAAAAGCCTACAAACCACAACCACAGCACTCCCATTATGGCCATGACAGTGTAAAAAAGCCCTCTGCTTTGATTGGTCAACCCGCTCCCTTTCCCCGTCCACTTCCCCCGGCCCTGGACGAATCAGAACACAGAGAACACAAAGGCTGCAGAAAGATACCACAACTAAAGAGAAGGCCATTAAGCAAAAGAATTGAACATAAGGTATGTTTGGTATTTGCAGAAGTATTAGACCACCCCATCCAAAACACAGCAGCCAAACACATACAACGCTGATATTTCGTATCTTGACCCCACCTGACCAGGGGTGGATTACTGCACGGGCACACCGGGCACAGGCCCAGGGGCCCAAGGGCTCAGGGGGGCCCTTAGCCAGAGATACTGATAGTAACATTTCATGTTGCATAGTCAAAGAGCTCAGTCACTGATGTCAATAACAGGGTCCAAAAAGGAATAGCCTAAATATAAGGATACTCATTAAAATTGAAGGGTTAACCCTAACCCTAGTATCCCAAATTCCTGTGCGAAACACTAACTTATTTAATATGTTGTTGCCTTTAATTGTATGTGTCTATGTGGAAAAGTCAGTGTACCTGACTGGATAAGGGACGAGTGGGGGGCCCTTTAAGAGTTTGTGCCCATGGGCCCATTATCTCATAATCCGTCTATGCACCTGACTGTTTCAACCTCAGGTAGGTCAGCGGGTGAACAACAGCCAGGTATTGCTCCACACAGGTCAGGACATGGAAGGACATATGTCCACAGGTAACCATAAAATACAAATACAACCCCGCATGACTTGAGCTCTGGCATTTCAGTTATTAGGCCACAAAAGTAGAATATGCTCCCTAAAGTAGAGATGAGCTCCATAACAGCCATGTTGTAGGTGATGATGTCGGAGTGGCTGGTTGATGCATAGGAGCGCTGCTGCCTCCATCGTTGGTGACCCAGGTAGAGGACGAAGGAGCAGAGAGGGACGAGGAGGAAGGACCGGGTGGCGTTGAATATAATGCCGCTAAAAGACCCCGTTTTGGAGTCTGAGCAGTGGTAAATAGCATTAATGGAGGATGAAGAGGAGTTGATGGACACATTGGTTTGTCTGGTAAAAGACTAACAAAATAAATGAACAGACAATGAGACAAACATATTTAATTACTGAAAAATCTGACCCCTGCAGTCATTATATGCTTAAGTATGACAGCCCATTGTTGCCAACATACCAAAATAAAGATGTGCTTAGTTTCTCTTTAAATGAGAAAATTGAAATTAATGAAATATAGGCTACATTGATTGAAAGTCATTATTTTATTTTATTATTTTATTTATTTTCCTTTATTTGACCAAGCAGATTATTAATAAAAACAGATTCTTATTTACAAAGACCATCTGGCAAAACACACAATTATTATAAACACATCTTGCTATAACAATATTTTGTAATATATCATAATTATATTATTGTTTAACCAGATGCATTGGATCTTAAACAAGATAAATGATTTGTTGTCATAGCATGAGGAGTTTCTGGCTATATGGACACATTTTGTAGGCAGTTGTCGACATACTTATTTTTTTTTTGTATGGCAGTTTTTTATGCTTGATTCTAGAGAGTATATAGCCTAAATGATACATGCTCTCTGTGGTGAGCCAACTGAGAGCTCCATACTATTTAATAATTTTGACCTAAAATGTAAAATATTTCACTCAGTAAAGTTGACCCATCAAATATGTATTTTTAAATTAATCATTAATAACTCTTCATATTTTTTTCCCTCTTCTTGTAGACAATGCATTTCATAAAGTCTTAATAATGTTGTGTGGGAATTTAATTTTACATTAAAGTTAACTATTAAACTGGGAGAAGTCTTTGATTCACTTGACAAACAATATTGAGAGAGTTGAAGACATTCTTAAAGCTTATTCAAACTAAATTAGATGAAAAGTTGATGAAATAGTGTCTTATTTGTCCCTGGCCAGTTGAAAATTATAACAATAAGTGATATTTTTTTTTATAAATGTTGACACAATATTTGGTGAAAATCCATTGAAAAATGGATACTTAAAAATATTAACTGAAGACTGTGAAGTAGTTAAATGACACCCACCTTGTCAGCATGTTGGTTGTTCTGTAAGTTCACAATCACTGACACATATGTATGAGTATCTAATCCTAACATACAGTATGTGAATACCTGTTTGTGTTTGCATTAAGGTTGCCCATATGTAAGTGACAGACAGCTATTTGCATACTGTCAAACTATTGCATTGGTGTCACTCTATACTGTTAATGGTGGCAGGCAAATTTTCTTCACACATTAACTTCCAAATGTAGCTCAGAGCTCAGGGTCAGCTGACGAGGATGACTGCCAGGAATCTAGGGTCTTACTGAACAATGTTTCAAAAGAAAATACACACCAATAACACACACCTCCTGAACCCAACAGAAAATAATGAAATCAAGAATGTTTATAGGCCTTGAAGGAGTGAGCCCCAGAAGTTCCTGAATGACCAATTTGTGCATTCAAGAACTTAAATTAAATCCTGTGACACCTCTGTTGTAGACACTGAAATATCAATTTATCTAGTGCAGATGAGAGTTTAAAAATAAAATAAATATACTAGATGACACAATAATCTGATTCTCATTTGATCTTTATTTCTTGATAGCAAGAGCAACCAGTGTTCACAGACATGACTGAAGAAAGACAGCCTCTTCTCAGTTTTTATAATACCCAGAATTACCACACAAACTGTTGACAACACAGGGTGTACATGTTTTCCCCCAACTTTTTCTTTTTACTGTCCTATCCTTCCTTCCCCATAACATCTCAACCTTTTCCAGTTGTTTCTCATAACACTTGCACTGAGTTTACTTGTATTTAGTTTCCCAACAACTCAAACACTGTCCAACAAATATATGACCCTACCGATGCAAATACATGATGATAACAGTTATGGCCCTCACACCTCAAACCACACACAAACACACACAAAAAGACATACTTAATATTGTTGATTAATTAAAAAAAGTCAGGCCAATTAAAAAAGTTTGGGTACTGTAATGCATAGAAATCAAGACTTGAAGTAGCTCATAGAGGGTTTGACACACTTAACAATGTGCAGTATAACTTTTTTTAAGGGGCAGTCATGATGGAGATTCTTATGAGCAAAATAAAGCATTTTTCTTTATAGCCCATGCTATTTGGGCAACTCACATCTTTACATTTTTTAGAAGTGTCTGAAAGTCCAAAAATGTTCAAGGTAGAGTGAAAATGTAGTACTGGTTTATGTTATTGAACTTTCAATTGACCAAACAGAGATAAATGACCACATCATAAAAAAATAAATCCAGCCTTGAGGAACATTAGTGGTACACATATTGTTTTGGCGACAGCTCTCCCTAAAGCTGCTGGATAAGTAACATATATCTGATTATACTTCTGCCTATCAACTTCATTCACCAGCAAACATCCACCATTTTGATCACAACTAAAGTTGCGTGGCTGACAAAGCGTCCCAATGACCAAGAGTACCAAGAAAAAGCGAAGCAATCACCAAGCAAAAGTGCTACATTTAAGACTCTACAGCTCGTCTCTTTGTTCACATCTAGCTGACTCATCGTGCACCTCTTTGTTGATGTTAGTAGAAGCCCTGATTGCAGATTTCATAGATGTCTCGATCCAAGCGTGAGGAAAGGCTGTGTGTTCACCAGCAAAGTGCACCCTGCCTTCTCTTCTGAAGAGCTCTCTAGAATACTCTAAATGTTGGTAAGGGGTGAAGAGAGCAAAGGCACCCAAGCTGTGAGGATCCATCATCCACCGCTTCACCACCACCCCTGTGCAAAGTGACTTGACATGTTCCCCGTGGATCTTTGCCAAATCCTTCAGAGCCAGCTCTTTCAGGTCTTCGTCACTTGCCCCTAAGAAGAGGAGGGAGTCATCAGACCAGGTGTAAGACGCCAGGAGGACGCCAATGGTCTTATTCGCTGGGAAACTGTGGCTGGGGTAGTAGATGTATCGAGAGGGTCCGTCTGTAATACTCTTCCCTCCTTGTATGCCGTCCCTCTCCCAGAACTTTTCTCTAAAGGTGAGGATGATTTTAGTGGAACTTTCGTAATGGGCCCCCCTCAGGGCGTACATCTTTTTGTGGGAGAGCGCTGGATTAAAGTCAATGAACAGGGCTGCTCTGGTTGTGGTTGTTACCAGGACGACGTCAGCTGTCAGGTCGATCAAAGAAGACTGTTGGCCTGTCTGATACGATACAACTACACCCTTATCTGACTGGCTGATGCGTTTGACCTTGGAGTTGAGCAGAATAGGGTCATGGAGGATATTGCGGAAAGCTTCCGGGAGAAGGTCCGATCCACCAGTCACTTCAAAGTACCTTAATAAGAAAAAGAAAAAGAAATATCCCTATTACAGGGTGACTTTGCAATATGTTTATATGCGTTTGTCTGTTGCCAGATCTGACACTTATGATTAAAATGATTAAGGTCTCCTTTAGAAATGAACAGCTCATCCCCAGGCATTTCATGATTTCAGTTTGATTTCCATATTTTTTTCTGGTTTTATTTTGCATAAAACATTTTTTTTCAACTTTTTAGAGGTGAATGTGTTGGATGTAGGGTCTCACGTAATGTCGTCATTAATGTCATTTTGCTGATAGACCATCTCACTCAGCGCTGTGAACATCAGGCTTTGCTCATTCAGCAGGTCTCCAATCATCCTCAATGCCTCTGAACTCAGATTTCCTTTTTCTTTTAGATACTCCTGTTAAATAACAAAGGCTTAAAATTAATTCACACAAATTCACCTATAAATATTTTCCATTTTCACATCTTTTTAACTTCATTAATCATTTGATTGAATTAGATATGGAAATGCACTTTTTGCAATGCACTTGAATATCAATACAGATCCACTTTATACATTTACTCAACAAAATATATAGCCATTTTACTACATCCCATGCATAAGTTCACAGGGTTTTACCTTGACAGAGTAATGGTCATATTTTATCAGAGCATCCTTGCAGCCATGAGCCGCAACGTATTGTCTCACCTACAAAAAAGAAAAAGAAACAGTCACTTTCATGTTCGTCAATTGAATCATCTAATGAGCCAATGCTGTTACAATGAATAGTCACAAACTGAGCTTTGATACCTTTACAGTATATCATAAATCATGAACACAAAAGACCAACCGCAGGCTGATGGAGGGTGTGGCCCACAAACAAAGCAATAAAGTCAATTGAAGCTACCCTACAGCAAAGCTGGTTGCTGTGTTCAATACAACATTTTCGTCCAGAGTGAATTATTTAATTTACATGCAAGTTGATGAAAGTTCACTAGAGTGTGAATCATAATTACTTTGGCGATTGCCTGATAAAGATGTTTAATCTTACATGCTGCCGTTTGTACACCTGCTAACTTACTTAAAGTTACTAATATGCAGCCTGGACAATTCTCTCAACTGTCTGGCTTTGTTTAACGTCTAATCTTCTAATAACCAACTTTTCAAACACATCCTGCTTCAACTTTAAAACCTGTCCTACGTACCTCCTTCAAAGCATGTTCTATCAGTTCGTCAGGTGACTTCCCTTTCTCACTTCTTGACACATTGTATTCCAGGACATCAGGGTTTTCTTGTACCATGTGCGTCTTCTTTTTCAAACCATTAACCAGGTAGAATGTGTTCGGGTCATCCATGATGAATTTGTTCAGTTTGACATTCAGCTGTTCAGCAAACCAGAGCACGATTCTGTTGACAGGTGAGGTGATTGTGGACTAGTTAGCTTGTGCCTGCAGCGACTCTTTACTGAGTCATGATAGTAATTAAAGATCCCATAGACACGTATGTACATGCAAGACATTGAATGATGGCACATGTCACATCCCTACATCAGTTTTGAAATTTTAGTGATTTAAATATCCACGTTGTTTACATGTAAGTAATATCGAAAAAATATATATACTCACTTATGAAAACTTGGGATCCTCATGGCTCCCAGTTCAGCATACCAGCCCTCTTTGTCATTCCTGTAGGTCTCCACTCGCCCTCCAACTCGACCACTGGACTCTAATATGGTCACCTTGTTATAACAGGTAAATATAAAGAGAAAGAAATTGTGTAAAATGCATTTGATTTGCTACAATTAGGACGGCTCTTGCTTTTCCTGCTGGTACTACTTATATAGCTATTCTGTATATAGGCCAGCCACTTATTGTTCCTGCATGTACATCTATACTTGCTGCTACTGATACTGATACTTATTATACTACAACTAAAATTAGTATACCTATAATATAATTTAGTGTCATTATAAAAAGGGACACTTATTCTATACAATTACCCGTGAAAATGTACCTTGTGTCCGGCATCTTGCAGTAACTTTGCAGCTGTGAGTCCAGCCATGCCAGCTCCAACAATAACAACATGATGAGATGTGTTTATATGTGGGAGGCCAGACTTGGCAGTCTCGAGCAGTACATCGTAGTCTTGGTCCTCAAGACACACAGCCAGATGGTCCTTTACACTGTCAGCAGCAGAATGGCTCAGGTACAGTGTGAACAGCAAAACACTGACACAGACTGCAACTGGAAACACACAAAGATACATGCAAACTCATAACTTCCCTCAGAATGTTTTCCATCTTTATTGATTCTTCTGAGTATATCTTGTTCAGGACACTTTTTCTGAAATTGAAGAAGTGTTTTAGAGTCTTAGAGAGCGAAAGGCTAGTTGTGCAACTATCTGTGTCGCTTGCGTAACATTACACAATACTACCCAAACAATATTGGCATGCGTTTCATTGGCCAAAGCCTTAGTTATTAAATAATAAGCCATTGTGTAAAATGTATATCTTCCATGTACAGCTATCTTCAACATAGAATGATGCAATCCAAACTGCACCCTTGTATACAGCATGCTGAAAAGCAGAACTAGAAAATTGTTTAGTGCATGGGTTTCAATCACCAACCTTTTTTTGGTATACAAATCAAGGAACTAACGATAGGAAATATGCTCTATAAGCACATTTTATACTGTTAGTTGTTTAATTCATACAGACATACACACTTGGGTAACACTTTATAATAACTATCCGTTGTAAGTTGTTAATAGATCATTAGTAAACTCTTAATTAATGATTATTAATGATTTGTTAAGTGTTTGTTAGCAGTTTGTTAAGGATTTATAACAATGGTAGATAGTTAATAGCTTAATAATTGAATCAGTTCATCTGGGAGGTAATCCGAGATACCGACGAGGCTGAAATAGGCTATAGACTATACACAGTGCATGGGCAACTGAGGGCAGCCCCATTTTCAAATATTTTTAAATAAACTCAATACACACTGTGCATGCCATGGACTTGAACGTGACGTGATCAGTTAATCTCGGATTACCTCCCAGATGAACTGATTCAATTATTAAGCTATTAACTATCTACCATTGTTAAAAATCCTTAACAAACTGCTAACACACACTTAACAAATCATTAATAATCATTAATTAAGAGTTTACTAATGATCTATTAACGAGTTACAACGGATAGTTATTATAAAGTGTTACCCACACTTGCAATGAAATACTCACATAAACTCCATTTTGCCTCACGTAGATCCATCTTAGCTATTAGGTGTGTCCCCACTAAGGTGTTGCATGTATCCGTACACAAGGATGGCACCTGTGCTGTGACAAACAAGACAGCAGGTTGGTTATGAATACTTGTTTTAACAGACATGGGCGTAATGCCAGGTACAGTCAACATGTCATGCCAGGTTTTTTTTATTCAGGTTATGTGCACATTCCAATTAATGGGGGTGAGGTGAGGGGGGTAATTTGACTCTTCTTCTGCACAAAGTGGACTGGACCAATCCCGGTCTGCATATTGCACTCAAAAGAAACCGTTTCTCGGCCCCATATAATTAAACAATGAATCACATCTGAAAGCAAGACTGTTCCTGCAAATAAAGCAAGTTAAGAATGCTGTCGAAAAATGCATGTGTTTATTTTACCACTTGTTCTCTCTGTGCGAACCTAACGTGACCTTAGAAGGCCATTCAACTTTAAACGTGACTCAGCAGATTTCGCAACACTTCATATACAGTATAAATGCTATTCTATATTTAAACACTATAATACTGCCCAATAATTACATTCAGGTCCAACTCTTTCCCATAATAAAGGATTGGTATAAATCACTAGCTTCTTTATGACATAAAAATGAAAATAATTTTAACAATAAATACTATAAATACCCGCGATCTCGTTCTTTCGGTCATGACCGAAAGAACGAGATCGCGGGTACAAGCGGCCGAAATGGGTTTTCTCAGGAGAGTGGCTGGCGTCTCCCTTAGAGATAGGGTGAGAAGCTCAGTCATTCGTGAGGAACTCGGGGCAGAGCCGCTACTCCTTTGCGTTGAAAGGAGCCAGTTGAGGTGGTTCGGGCATCTGGTAAGGATGCCCCCAGGGCGCCTCCCTAGGGAGGTGTTCCAGGAGCGTCCAGCTGGAAGGAGGCCTCGGGGAAGACCCAGGACTAGGTGGAGAGATTATATCTCCACACTGGCCTGGGAACGCCTCGGGATCCCCCAGTCAGAGCTGGTTGATGTGGCCCGGGAAAGAGAAGTTTGGGGTTCCCTGCTCAAGCTGCTGCCCCCGCGACCCGATTTCGGATAAGCGGTTGAAGATGTATGTATGTGTACTATAAATACCAATAGACATATTCATGTCAAAGACTGTGCTGTTTTTGATCGTGTCTGAAAACATATGACTCTACTATGCGACAGCTTTAATGCACCTGCAGAAATGTCCTTATGTGACACTCGTCACCCAACCTGGAATGAGTCTCAACTGGTTTACCTTATCATTGAGCTCACCGCCATCATGTCCCCTGAGGCTCCAAGACCTGTTTTCCTTTCCCACTCACACACACATTCATACACCGATAGCAGGCTAACTATCGACATTCACACGAGGCAAGTGAAGTGTCTTGCCCAAGGACGCAACAACTATGACACAGGTGGCAGGGCGGGGATCGAACCTCCAACCCTTTAATCATCAGCCGACCCGCTCTACCAACTGAGCTACAGTCACCCTGTTGATGTGTGGGTGTGATCTGCTGCACCTTTATAGAGAATCTAAACAAAGGTCTATTGTGATCTTATGTTGCAACCTGTGATTTTATAGAAGGCTTCTTTAATAACCGGTCTGTGTACATGGCATGGGTGCTTTGCAAACACATTCAGTAGTTTGCTGAAAAGAATAGCGCTGCAGAGAGTTTGTTCTACATTTTCTGCACCATTAACTGAATGCGTGTAGCAAAAAGCCACAGTTTATATACGAATCAGCACATTTGCCAATATGACTAGTTTCCTCTGTGATAATGCATATCGCTTATAGGAAATATTGTCAGTTGCACGAGATTCCATTCATGAATTTTAGATGATTGTTATAAAACACATTTTTGTGAGCTATAGACTAGGGTTGGCTGGCCCTCTCTCTATGCAAGGTCTGACAGACACTGTTTGATTGATAACTTATTACTTTTACCTGCTTATATAACAACATTGCTGTCTGTTAATATGCGCCCTTATTATACTTGCTCTTACGAGTGGATAACATCCCATGTGCCTGATGTTATAACTGAACTTGGAAAGTCCAATTTCTTCGCACTGTGCACCTGTAACGTTTTCTCATTTTCATCTCACTTGGCTATTTTAAATTAGGTTCCTTCCTCAATATAGTAAAGAGCTAAAATGAATGTTATGAATGAATCTCTTTACCGAGCGCAATATGCTTTTAACAGTAGAACCTAGCATTGCTTTCTTTTTTAAAGATTTTTATTTTGCATGTACTGTATATGTGTTACAGTATTGGATGGGACAGAGAGATATTTGGAAACAGGGAAGAGAAACTGGAAACTGCGACAAGGACTAGGCCTTGATGGTTTGCACTGTGCCAGTTCAGCTACCAGGTTGCCCTCTAAAGCCGACAATATACCTGTTGTTTAACAATGTGTTTGTGTAGACGTTGTTAAGGTATTTGATTACATACTGCTGTCTGTACACACACAGCCTCGGTGTCTGCATGACAATTTGAATGAACACCTGTCTTTGTTTGCAGGTCATTTGAATGCTGTTAAACAGGGCAACAGATCAAATAAATCATATCCATGGGAATGGAAATGTCTCAACACCAGTGATTTAAATTCCTCATGTCTGGGTTCTAATCCAAATTGAAAAAAATAAATAATTTTAAATTGATGAATTACTGTTGGGTGACTGATTGTTAAACAAGAAAAAAAACACGAATCATACCAATTATTAAATTTCAATCAATTTGTTTTGCTAAAATGCTAAGATGCTAAAATGTCCTTTAGTAAGACACTCCTACTATATTAAATCCAGTGATTCTCATCAGTAGCTGGATATATGCTCTGAGATCCCTTAAAAACGTAGTTTAGGAAAGTTAATAGGAAAAGTGTCTTCCACAATGTACATCATGAATTGGCACAATATAATTTGTTTGTCAGCATGCAAATACAACCCACAATCCCTTTGCCATCTGTCACTTTGACACGTCAGGGCCATCAATAAAACAAATATAGAGGCAGTCGTACGTGCTCGGATCATATACTTGTGAAAAGTCACCAGTGAGTTTGGATGTACGAGAGAACGATGAGAAATAAACATGCTGACAAGGTATGGTGAACTTTTTTAACATTTAATCAGTAACGTTACGAACATTATAGATATCAACAATTGATCTTTGTCTCAAAATAATTCAAATACAAAATGTACAAATTAAACATTTTTAATAGTTATAATTCTAATCAAATTTATTTTTATTTAGGTTCTCACAAGACAAAATGTACATTTCTGATATCAACAATTGTACCTAAATTGGTGATGTCATAAATACAATTCTAGATATATAAAATGTAATTCTTCTTAGTAGTAAAAAGTAAATTACTGATTTGTCAGCTTTAAATTGTAACTAGTAGGCTACGATTTGGAAAGCTCTTTAATTCATTAATTTATTTTATAATTTTCTAAACATTTTAAATTTAGTCAGCAGTGGTAACTTATCAGAATTCCAACCGAATTATCCATTTCCAATTAAAGATATCTATAATTATTTTTTGCAGGTGAACATGACATTATGGAATGCTTGCTCCTCCATTGTCTCCAATAATTTACTTTATACTTCTTTTCTCCTGTTTCTCCATAAAAGTAATTCTACACAAACCGATGAGTCAGTCAACTCTACTTTGAAGGACTGCACAGAGTATGGAGCTGCATCAATCATCTTCATTGGCTTCTTCATCACCAGGGACTTCCTCCTCGTCCCTCTCTGCTCCTTCGTCCTCTACCTGGGTTACCAACGATGGAGGCAGCAGCACTCCTTTGCATCAACCAGCCACACCGACATCTTCACCTACAACCTGGCTGCTATGGAGCAGATCTGCTCTTTAGGGGGCACAATCTATATGTGTGGTAAATACACTAGACTCCGAGAGCTGGTCCTTACAGGGTTGTATTGGGTGTTATGGGGTGTTTGTGGACAGATGTTTATTCATGTCCTGACCTGTGTAGAGCGATACCTGGCTGTTGTTCACCCCGTCACCTACCTGGGGCTGAGGCAGTCAGGTGGGGTCAAGATACGAAATATCAGCATTGCATGTGCTTGGCTGATGTGCTTTGGATTTGGTCTAACAATTCTGGATACATCTAATGATTCTTTTATCATTTTGTTATGCTCATTGGTCTTTGCCTTAATCATTGTATCTTTCTGCAGCCTTCGTGTTCTCTGTGTTCTGATTCGTCCAGGGCCGGGGGAAGTGGGCGGGGAAAGGGAGCGGGTTGACCAATCAAAGCAGAGGGCTTTCCACACTGTCATGGCCATAATGGGAGTGCTGTGGTTGTGGCTTGTAGGCTTCTGTGTTTGTGTTGCTCTGTACAAATCACAACTGTTCACTGTCAATGTCGGGTGTGCATTGCTTGTATCTGGATACTGGTTTAGTCTGCCCAGCAGTTTGGTTTTACCTCTGATCTTTCTCCACAGAGCAGGAAAACTATCATGTTGGCATTAAAGCTGGGGTATATGATTTGGGGAGAAAACAGCAGTTGGGATAGAGATTTGAATCCAAATACCTCAACCGCTCCACTTGTTCTCTTTGGTCCCTCCCCTATGGTCCCTCCCTGACACGCTCTACACCAACAACGTTGTGCCAAAGTGAATGGACAGTCCCAACAGCCAATAAGAACAGAGAATCATATTTTTAATTTTTTTTAAATCAGAGCCTCGCTCTGATTGGTCAAAGTGTACCGCTCATGTTCACTTTGACCAATCAGAAATCATATAGGCCTACCCCAGTTTAAACATGAAAAGTAGATCGCTTGTTAGAAATTTGAAGAGCTATTAGATGACAGTTTTCCACATTGCTCTTTCCTGCTCTTTCTTACACTTCATGTACCATTTCCAACATTGTACATTGTGCCTTTTGCTTTATATAATCACTGAAATAAAATGTTTTACTTTGGAGGCGCTGTTGTGGTTTCATGTTTGAGAAGATTTGTTGTTGGAAGATATCTTTGTATTTGAGTGATTGAGATCCTGACATATGCAGCACATGCAACTATTAAAGAGGACCTATGATGCTTTTTGACTTTTATGACCTATAAACGTTGTTATGATGATTCATAGTCATGCTTAACCATACTAAATTATCAAATAATGACTTACATGCATTTCGACGTATTCCCTGCTGACCGTCTGGGGTGTCTGTGCCGAGCACTAAACACAATTCTAGCCAGTCGAGAAGTCACGTGTTCAAAGCGGTCTACCCTTTCATAATTCGTGACATCGCATAAAACTTCGTGACTTCACCACGCGGATGTTTCCATGTATGGTAATGCTGTCACTTCCCTGTTCGCGTCTGCCTCGCGCCCTTATAGGTCCATGCTCGCGCTTCCCGCCACTGAAAGTGTTCCGGAAGGAAGGTAACCAATCACAACGGAGTGGGGTTTGCAGGAGGGGGGGGGGAGGGTAGCGGAGATGGCCGATGCACAGGCGGAGGGAGCGGAGATTGCCGAAGCACACACACTCAAGTGTTGACAGGACGTGCTGGATCGCCAAAATAAGAGAAAGAGCTTCCCGAAAATCTACATAGTTTTTTGTGATGTGATTCGTGTCAGGTTGCTCTATAGCAGTGTAAAACAAGAAATTAAAACCAGAAAAGTAGTATAATAGGTCCTCTTTAAAGGAATACTTCACCCATATGGAACCGGCGTTCTATCATTATAAAATCACTATTATTATATATTATACCATAGTCTGTGTGAATCCTCTATTCTGATTGGCTGGAGAACATTCCATAGGTGTGGATTAACCCTTGATGTATGGACACCTAGATGGAACTGTTTACATTCTGTCCACTTTAATGCGTCGCCGGCTCGCCGCTGATTAAACTGTGTTGATAAGGGATTTATAAAGCCTAAAATATCCTGCCGTGCAATCGCCTCTGGACACCACAGGATGGCGCTCGCAACACAAGAGCTGTAGTAACGATAGTAGTAAAATAAAGTGGCTAAACTTAATGTCCTCTGGTTAAACGTCAATGGTGATCTCGTTAAAAAGGTGAGTAAGACTCCTTTTTAATTTGAAAAAGGTTTGTAACTGAGTTTACATGTGTTCAGCCACCAAAGCCCGGCTGCACTGTCTATCTGGATACAGGCTACTGCTGTCAGTCACTGCCTCACGTAACTTCAGGCTGTAGCCCATAATACACATGTTCGCAAGTCATATTCTCCGTGAAATGCGTTATTTATTTTGGGGGAAATGCATTGTTAGCTCGGTGGAGATGTTGTTAAACATATTGGCTGATTACATTTACTGTTTGTACAGCGTGCGCAATGTTGTTTGACTTTGTATCTTCTTGCTAGCATAACAGTAGCTCTGTTGCTAACAGCTGCCGCAGTCTCCCGTTGCTCGTATCCTTGGTCCGACTCTCAGTACAATTTGAACGCACCATTACAGCCAAATTCTGTCGTCGCTAGGTCGTATCCTTGGTAGTTCCTATTGACTGGAGTACTGAACTACGTTTTCATTACATAAGAACCTTATGGGTTTGCAATGGGTATTCCAGTTATTATACGAGGTCTCGGGCGTTGCTGTGGAAACAAGTTGTTATTCGTTCGAAACAAATCTAGTTTCGTTCAAAAAAAATCTAATTTGATCGCAAAAAGGCATGAAAATATAACTGAGTGGTCTAATTATTATTTTTATTAGTAGGTGACTATGGTATAAGCGGGTTAATGCCCTTCGAGGTGTCCAGGTATCAGGGGTTAATGGACTTCGTGAAGGCAACTGTCCTCCGCTGCGCGTCGGACAGTTCTCGCCTCCACGGTGTCCATTAACCCCTGATACCTGGACACCTCGTCGGGCATTAACCCTTACATAAATTAGGTTGTTCTTCCCTCAGTCTTCCCTTGGCCCAGATGTCCTGTTAATCCTAATGAGACCATAAAACACTCTTTCTGCCTTTTCTCAGGCTAGGATGAACCAATTTCTAACATCTTTGCACATTTATACTACATAGGATCTCAGAGTTCAATACACCTTCATATTTGTACCAGTGAAGTAGGTCTTTAATGACCGAAATCAAGACCCTTTTCACCAGTTTACACCAAAGTAAAAGGACAAATACAGCTTAAATAGTAAAGCTCCAGTATTTCTCCAAAATCATATCATATCAATCGTTTCCAAAAGCGCTAAAGGAACTACCCACACTGTTTCCACGCTTTCCCTGTGCCTCAGGTGAAGTGAGTTGTTAGAAAAATAATTAGCATGGTTATAAGGCCTAAAGGATATACACCATGCATTGGTGAGAATCCCTAAATATGAACATAACTGCCTAATAAAACCTATTATCTGACATCAGGGGCGGCAGTGGCGAAGTGGGTAGGAAGTTCGCCTCTGGTGTGCAGGGTCGGAGGTTCGATCCCCTGTCTCCCCGCCACATGTCGAAGTGTCCCTGGGCAAGACACTGAACCCCGAATTGCTCCCGATAGTTAGCTTAGTTAGCTTTGCACCCTAGTGCTAAGCCTACCCTGCGTGGTAGCTGCTGCTATCGGTGTATGAATGTGTGTGTGACTGGGTGAATGTGTACAAAAAAACAATGTAAAGCGCTTTGAGTCTGTGATAAACGGAGATATAGCGCTATACAAGTCCATTTACCATTTACCATCAGGTGTAACAATGCAAATAAGTAATCGGAATGTTTGTACACCAATGTGCATGACTCTGTTTAATTTGAATGAACACCTGATTTTGTTTGCAGGTCATTTGAATCCTGTTAAAGGTAATGGCTGGGGGGTGCCTTTAGCTCAGTCGGTAAGGCGTCCCCCTCCCGGGCCGGGCCCAGCAGCAGACCCGGGTTCGATTCCCGCCTGCGGTCGTTCTCTGCATGTCACTCCCGTCTCTGCCCCATTTCACCTCTGTCTCTCTGCACTATCAATAAAGCATAAAAAATGCCGAAAAAATATCTTAAAAAAAAAAGGTAATGGATGGATGAAATGATTAATAGACACGTGAATGGAAATACCTCAGCCCCTCTAGTGATTCATGTTTTTTTTTTTTCTTTTAAGATTTTTTTGGGGCATTTTAATGCATTATAAGACAGGTTGGAGAGACAGAGATGAAATGGGGTAGAGAGGGGAATGACATGCAGAGAACAGCCCAGGCTGGATTCTAACTCGTCTGCTAGTGAGGACTGAGCTTCTAAGGGGGAATGGGGAGGGGGGGGGGGTCCTAACCACTTAACCACGAGCCCCCCCCCCCTTGTTTTTTTTACTGTTTTAAGAACATCAGTTTAATCTAAAAGGATAAAAGATTAACTGTACATTCTGTCCTGAATTAACAAAAAAACACAAATAAAACTACTGAATTTTACATTCTCTTACTGAAACATCCTCAAGTAAGACACTAAAATGTTAAATAGACTCCACTTACATAGCTCTTTTCCCTGGTTTTTCACAGACCCAAAGCACTTTACATTGTTTTGTACACATTCACCCAATCGAACACACTTTCATACACCGATAGCAGCAGCAGCTACCACGCAGGGTGCAAGCTAACTCTCAGGAGACATTTAGGGTTCAGTGTCTCTTTGCCCAGGGACACTTGGACATGTGGCGGGAAGACGGGGGATCGAACCACCGACCCCGTAACCCAGTGGACGACCACCCGACAATATACCTGCTGTTTAACCATGTATTTGTGTAGACGTTGTTAAGGTATTTGATAACATACTGCTGTCTGTACACACACAGCCTCTGTGTCTGCATGACAATTTGAATGAACACCTGTCTTTGTTTGCAGGTCATTTGAATGCTGTTAAACAGGGCAACAGATCAAATAAATCATATCCATGGGAATGGAAATGTCTCAACACCAGTGATTTAAATTCCTCGTGTCTGGGTTCTAATCCAAATTGAAAAAAATAAATAATTTTAAATTTATGAATTACTGTTGGGTGACTGATTTTTAAACAAGAAAAAAAACACGAATCATACCAATTATTACATTTCAATCAATTTGTTTTGCTAAAATGCTAAGATGCTAAAATGTCCTTTAGTAAGACACTCCTACTATATTAAATCCAGTGATTCTCATCAGTAGCTGGATATATGCTCTGAGATCCCTTAAAAACGTAGTTTAGGAAAGTTAATAGGAAAAGTGCCTTCCACAATGTACATCATGAATTGGCACAATGTAATTTGTTTGTCAGCATGCAAATACAACCCACAGTCCTTTTGCCATCTGTCACTTTGACACGTCAGGGCCATCAATAAAACAAATATAGAGGCAGTCATACGTGCTCGGATCATATACTTGTGAAAAGTCACCAGTGAGTTTGGATGTACGAGAGAACGATGAGAAATAAACATGCTGACAAGGTATGGTGAACTTTTTTAACATTTAATCAGTAACGTTACGAACATTATAGATATCAACAATTGATCTTTGTCTCAAAATAATTCAAATACAAAATGTACAAATTAAACATTTTTAATAGTTATAATTCTAATCAAAGTTATTTTTATTTAGGTTCTCACAAGACAAAATGTACATTTCCGATGCCCACAATTGTACTTAAATTGTAACTAGTAGGCTACGATTTGGAAAGCTCTTTAATTTATTAATTTATTTTATAATTTTCTAAACATTTTAAATTTAGTCAGCAGTGGTAACTTATCAGAATTCCAAGCCAAATTATTAATTTACAATTAAAGATATCTATAATTAATTTTTGCAGGTGAACATGACATTATGGAATGCTTGCTCCTCCATTGTCTCCAATAATTTACTTTAAACTTCTTTTCTCCTGTTTCTCCATAAAAGTAATTCTACACAAACCGATGTGTCAGTCAACTCTACTTTGAAGGACTGCACAGAGTATGGAGCTGCATCAATCATCTTCATTGGCTTCTTCATCACCAGGGACTTCCTCCTCGTCCCTCTCTGCTCCTTCGTCCTCTACCTGGGTTACCAACGATGGAGGCAGCAGCACTCCTTTGCATCAACCAGCCACACCGACATCTTCACCTACAACCTGGCTGCTATGGAGCAGATCTGCTCTTTAGGGGGCACAATCTATATGTGTGGTAAATACACTAGACTCCGAGAGCTGGTCCTTACAGGGTTGTATTGGGTGTTATGGGGTGTTTGTGGACAGATGTTTATTCATGTCCTGACCTGTGTAGAGCGATACCTGGCTGTTGTTCACCCCGTCACCTACCTGGGGCTGAGGCAGTCAGGTGGGGTCAAGATAGGAAATATCAGCATTGCATGTGCTTGGCTGCTGTGCTTTGGATTTGGTCTAACAATTCTGGATACATCTAATGATTCTTTTATCATTTTGTTATGCTCATTGGTCTTTGCCTTAATCATTGTATCTTTCTGCAGCCTTCGTGTTCTCTGTGTTCTGATTCGTCCAGGGCCGGGGGAAGTGGGCGGGGAAAGGGAGCGGGTTGACCAATCAAAGCAGAGGGCTTTCCACACTGTCATGGCCATAATGGGAGTGCTGTGGTTGTGGCTTTTAGGCTTCTGTGTTTGTGTTGCTCTGTACAATTCACAACTGTTCACTGTCAATGTCGGGTGTGCATTGCTTGTATCTGGATACTGGTTTAGTCTGCCCAGTAGTTTGGTTTTACCTCTGATCTTTATCCACAGAGCAGGAAAACTATCATGTTGGCATTAAAGCTGGGGTATATGATTTGGGGAGAAAACAGCAGTTGGGATAGAGATTCGAATCCAAATACCTCAACCGCTCCACTTGTTCTCTTTGGTCCCTCCCCTATGGTCCCTCCCTGACACGCTCTACACCAACAACTTTGTGCCAAAGTGAATGGACAGTCCCAACAGCCAATAAGAACAGAGAATCATATTTTTAATTTTTTTTTAATCAGAGCCTCGCTCTGATTGGTCAAAGTGTACCGCTCATGTTCACTTTGACCAATCAGAAATCATATAGCCCAGTTTAAACATGATAAGTAGATCGCTTGTTACAAATTTGAAGAGCTATTAGATGACAGTTTTCCACATTGCTCTTTCCTGCTCTTTCTTACACTTCATGTACCATTTCCAACATTGTACATTGTGCCTTTTGCTTTATATAATCACTGAAATAAAATGTTTTACTTTGGAGGCGCTGTTGTGGTTTCATGTTTGAGAAGATTTGTTATTTGAAGATATCTTTGTATTTGAGTGATTGAGATCCTGACATATGCAGCACATGCAACTATTAAAGGAATACTTCACCCATATGGAACCGGCGTTCTATCATTATAAAATCACTATTATTATATAATAAATTAGGTTGTTCTTCCCTCAGTCTTCCCTTGGCCCAGATGTCCTGTTAATCCTAATGAGACCATAAAACACTCTTTCTGCCTTTTCTCAGGCTAGGATGAACCAATTTCTAACATCGTTGCACATTTATACTACATAGGATCTCAGAGTTCAATACACCTTCATATTTGCACCAGTGAAGTAGGTCTTTAATGACCGAAATCAAGACCCTTTTCACCAGTTTACACCAAAGTAAAAGGACAAATACAGCTTAAATAGTAAAGCTCCAGTATTTCTCCAGAATCATATCATATCAATCGTTTCCAAAAGTGCTAAAGGAACTACCCACACTGTTTCCACGCTTTCCCTGTGCCTCAGGTGAAGTGAGTTGTTAGAAAAATAATTAGCATGGTTATAAGGCCTAAAGGTTATACACCATGCATTGGTGAGAATCCCTAAATATGAACATAACTGCCTAATAAAACCTATTACCTGACATCAGATGTAACAATGCAAATAAGTCATCGGAATGTTTGTACACCAATGTGCATGACTCTGTTTAATTTGAATGAACACCTGATTTTGTTTGCAGGTCATTTGAATCCTGTTTAAGGTAATGGCTGGGGGGCGCCTTTAGCTCAGTTGGTAGGGCGTCCCCCGCCCCTCCCCCGGGCCGGGCCCAGCAGCGGGCCCGGGTTCGATTCCCGCCTGCAGTCATTCTCTGCATGTCACTCCCCTCTCTGTCCCATTTCACCTCTGTCTCTCTGCACTATCAATAAAGCATAAAAAATGCCGAATAAATATCTTAAAAAAAAAAGGTAATGGATGGATGAAATGATTAATAGACACGTGAATGGAAATACCTCAGCCCCTATAGTGATTCATGTTTTGTTTTTTTCTTTTAAGATTTTTTTGGGGCATTTTAATGCATTATTAGACAGGTTGGAGAAACAGAGATGAAATGGGGTAGAGAGGGGAATGACATGCAGAGAACAGCCCAGGCTGGATTCTAACTCGTCTGCTAGTGAGGACTGAGCTTCTAAGGGGGAATGGGGAGGGGGGGGGGGGTTCTAACCACTTAACCACGAGCCCCCCCCCTTGTTTTTTTACTGTTTTAAGAACATCAGTTTAATCTAAAAGGATAAAAGATTAACTGTACATTCTGTCCTGAATTAACAAAAAAACACAAATAAAACTACTGAATTTTACATTCTCTTACTGAAACATCCTCATGTAAGACACTAAAATGTTAAATAGACTCCACTTACATAGCTCTTTTCCCTGGTTTTTCACAGACCCAAAGCACTTTACATTGTTTTGTACACATTCACCCAATCGAACACACTTTCATACACCGATAGCAGCAGCTACCACGCAGGGTGCAAGCTAACTATCAGGAGACATTTAGGGTTCAGTGTCTCTTTGCCCAGGGACACTTGGACATGTGGCGGGAAGACGGGGGATCGAACCACCGACCCCGTAACCCAGTGGACGACCACCCGACAATATACCTGCTGTTTAACCATGTATTTGTGTAGACGTTGTTAAGGTATTTGAATACATACTGCTGTCTGTACAAACACAGCCTCGGTGTCTGCATGACAATTTGAATGAACACCTGTCTTTGTTTGCAGGTCATTTGTATGCTGTTAAACAGGGCAACAGATCAAATAAATCATATCCATGGGAATGGAAATATCTCAACACCAGTGATTTAAATTCCTCATGTCTGGATTCTAATCCAAATTGAAAAAAATAAATAATTTTAAATTGATGAATTACTGTTGGGTGACTGATTTTTAAACAAGAAATAAAAACACGAATCATACCAATTATTACATTTCAATCACTTTGTTTTGCTAAAATGCTAAGATGCTAAAATTTCCTTTAGTAAGACACTCCTACTATATTAAATCCAGTGATTCTCATCAGTAGCTGGATATATGCTCTGAGATCCCTTAAAAACTTAATTTAGGAAAGTTAATAGGAAAAGTGCCTTCCACAATGTACATCATGAATTGGCACAATGTAATTTGTTTGTCAGCATGCAAATACAACCCACAGTCCTTTTGCCATCTGTCACTTTGACACGTCAGGGCCATCAATAAAACAAATATAAAGGCAG
Source organism: Hyperoplus immaculatus (assembly GCA_949357725.1). Lineage (NCBI taxonomy): Eukaryota > Metazoa > Chordata > Actinopteri > Uranoscopiformes > Ammodytidae > Hyperoplus > Hyperoplus immaculatus. The sequence continues at coordinate 464,166 of OX442371.1, forward strand.
TCATACGTGCTCGGATCATATACTTGTGAAAAGTCACCAGTGAGTTTGGATGTACGAGAGAACGATGAGAAATAAACATGCTGACAAGGTATGGTGAACTTTTTTAACATTTAATCAGTAACGTTACGAACATTATAGATATCAACAATTGATCTTTGACTCAAAATAATTCAAATACAAAATGTACAAATTAAACATTTTTGATAATTATAATTCTAATCAAAGTTATTTTTATTTAGGTTCTCACAAGACAAAATGTACATTTCTGATATCAACAATTGTACCTAAATTGGTGATGTCATAAATACAATTCTAGATATATAAAATGTAATTCTTCTTAGTAGTAAAAAGTAAATTACTGATTTGTCAGCTTTAAATTGTAACTAGTAGGCTACGATTTGGAAAGCTCTTTAATTTATTAATTTATTTTATAATTTTCTAAACATTTTAAATTTAGTCAGCAGTGGTAACTTATCAGAATTCCAAGCCAAATTATTAATTTACAATTAAAGATATCTATAATTATTTTTTGCAGGTAAACATGACATTATGGAATGCTTGCTCCTCCATTGTCTCCAATAATTTACTTTATACATCTGTTCTCCTGTTTCTCCATAAAAGCAATTCTACACAAACCGATGTGTCAGTCAACTCTACTATGAAGGACTGCACAGAGTATGGAGCTGCATCAATCATCTTCATTGGCTTCTTCATCACCCGGTCCTGCCTCCTCGTCCCTCTCTGCTCCTTCGTCCTCTACCTGGGTTACCAACGATGGAGGCAGCAGCGCTCCTTTGCATCAACCAGCCACACTGACATCTTCACCTATAACATGGCTGCTATGGAGCAGATCTGCTCTTTAGGGGGCACAATCTACATTTGTGGTACATACGCTAGACTCCGAGAGCTCTTACTTATGGGGATGTATTGGGTTTTATGGGGTGTTTATGGACAGATTTTTATTCATATTCTGACTTGTGTAGAGCGATACCTGGCTGTTGTTCACCCCGTCACCTACCTGGGGCTGAGGCAGTCAGGTGGGGTCAAGATACGAAATATCAGCATTGCATGTGCTTGGCTGATGTGCTTTGGATTTGGTCTAACAATTCTGGATACATCTGATGATTCTTTTATCATTTTGTTATGCTCATTGGTCTTTGCCTTAATCATTGTATCTTTCTGCAGCCTTCGTGTTCTCTGTGTTTTGATTGGTCCAGGGCCAGGAGAAGTGGGCGGTGAAAGGGAGAGGGTTGACCAATCAAAGCAGAAGGCTTTCGACACTGTCATGGCCATAATGGGAGTGCTGTGGTTGTGGCTTGTAGGCTTCTGTGTTTGTCTTGCTCTGTACAAATCACAACTGTTCACTGTCAATGTCGGATGTGCATTGCTTGTATCTGGATACTGGTTTAGTCTGCCCAGTAGTTTGGTTTTACCTCTGATCTTTCTCCACAGAGCAGGAAAACTATCATGTTGGCATTAAAGCTGGGGTATATGATTTGGGGAGAAAACAGCAGTTGGGATAGAGATTCGAATCCAAATACCTCAACCGCTCCACTTGTTCTCTTTGGTCCCTCCCCTATGGTCCCTCCCTGACACGCTCTACACCAACAACGTTGTGCCAAAGTGAATGGACAGTCCCAACAGCCAATAAGAACAGAGAATCATATTTTTAATTTTTTTTTAATCAGAGCCTCGCTCTGATTGGTCAAAGCGTACCGCTCATGTTCACTTTGACCAATCAGAAATCATGTAGGCCTACCCCAGTTTAAACATGATAAGTAGATCGCTTGTTAGAAATTTGAAGAGCTATTAGATGACAGTTTTCCACATTGCTCTTTCCTACTCTTTCTTACACTTCATGTACCATTTCCAACATTGTACATTGTGCCTATTGCTTTATATAATCACTGAAATAAAATGTTTTACTTTGGAGGCGCTGTTGTGGTTTCATGTTTGAGAAGATTTGTTATTGGAAGATATCTTTGTATTTGAGTGATTGAGATCCTGACATATGCAGCACATGCAACTATTAAAGGAATACTTCACCCATATGGAACCGGCGTTCTATCATTATAAAATCACTATTATTATATAATAAATTAGGTTGTTCTTCCCTCAGTCTTCCCTTGGCCCAGCTGTCCTGTTAATCCTAATGAGACCATAAAACACTCTTTCTGCCTTTTCTCAGGCTAGGATGAACCGAAATCTTTGCACATTTATACTACATAGGATCTCAGAGTTCAATAGAACTTAATATTTCCACCGGTGAAGTAGGTCTTTAATGACCGAAATCAAGACCCTTTTCACCAGTTTACACCAATGTAAAAGGACAAATACAGCTTAAATAGTAAAGCTCCAGTATTTCTCCAGAATCATATGCTGTTTCCAAAAGCGCTAAAGGAACTACCCACACTGTTTCCACGCTTTCCCTGTGCCTCAGGTGAAGTGAGTTGTTAGAAAAATAATTAGTATGGTTATAAGGCCTAAAGGATATACACCATGCATTGGTGAGAATCCCTAAATATGAACATAACTGCCTATTAAAACCTATTACCTGACATCAGGTGTAACAATGCAAATAAGTAATCGGAATGTTTGTACACCAGTGTGCATGACTCTGTTTAATTTGAATAAGACACCTGATTTTTTTTGCAGGTCATTTGAATCCTGTTAAAGGTAATGGATGGATGAAATGATTAATAGACACATGAATGGAAATACCTCAGCCCACTAGTGATTCATGTTTTTTAAGGTTTTTTTTTGGGCATTTTAATGCATTATTAGACAATTTGGAGAGACAGAGATGAAATGGGGCAGAGAGGGGAATGACACACAGAGAACGACCCGTGCCGGATTCTAACCCGTGGTTTGCTGCTAGTGAGGACTGAGCTTCTATGAGGGAGGGGGATCCTAACTACTACACCAGGAGCCTCCCCCCCTGTTTTTTTTACTGTCTTAAGAACATGAGTTTAATCTAAAAGGATAATAGAGTAACTGTAAATTGTGTCCTGAATTAACAAACACACACATATAATTAATTCACTGAAACATCCTCGAGTAAGACACTTAAATGTTAAATGGACTCGACTTACATTATGCTTCTCCCTGGTTTTTCACAGACCCAAAGCGCTTTACATTGTTTTGTACACATTCACCCATTCACACACACTTTCATACACCAGCTTACACGCAGGGTGCAAGCTAACTAGTAGGAGCAATTTGGGGTTCAGTGTCTCTTTGCCCAAGCCAAGGACACTTTGACATGTGGCGGGGCGACGGGGGATCGAACCACCGACCCTGTAACCCAGTGGACGACCGCCCTACACACGTCACCACAGCACTAGATCACTACCAGTGATTCCTATCAGCAGCTGAGCCTGAGCTCTGCATGCAGCTGCATGTGGAAGATTAATGTGGAAAGAAAATTTGCCTGCCCCGATTTACAGTATAGAGTGACACCAATGAAATTATTTGACAGCATGCAAAAAGGGCGTGGGGGTTTATTAAAACACACACAGAGGGGTTCTTAAGATCAGATACTAGTCAATGAGTCAGTGAGTTTGGACGTACAGGAGAGCAAACATGCTGACAAGGTGGGTGTCCTTTAACTATGTTTTTAGTTAATATTTTGAAATCTCTTCTTTTCCATGTATATCATCACACATGCTTATATAAAATATAGTTTACTATAATCATTTTCTACTGGAGGAACTGAGCTAATAACATTTTGCATAGAAAAGAAAACCATCCAAATATACCAAGAATACCATAGGCAAATGTATTATGTCAAATATATCGGCTGCTAACAGACACAAACTGTTTAATAGGGAGTTACGTTTATCTGAAAAAAATGTGCTGCTGTTTTGAATCTGTTTGATCATCTCATCAAAATAAAAAATGTTATTCATTCGCTTTTCTAATGTGTATTGTGTATTTTAATCTTGCCCCTGTAAAGCACTTTGAATGGCCTTTTGTCTGAATTGTGCAATATACCGTAAATAAACTTGCTTTGCCTTGCCTTATAAAGGAAGGTGAAAAGTAAAAAAAAATTGTTGAATATTCTGAATATACATTTAATTTTAATTCTTCTCTTCCTTTTCTTAATTAAAGCAATACCGCACAGACCAACGTTTCTGCCAACCCCTCTGCATCCTTCAACAATACTTCTAACCACTGCGCTGAGACAATCACAGGATCTGTCATCTCCATTGGCTTCTTCATCACCCGGTCCTGCCTCCTCGTCCCTCTCTGCTCCTTCGTCCTCTACCTGGGTCACCAACGATGGAGGCAGCAGCACTCCTTTGCATCAACCAGCCACTCCGACATCATCACCTACAACCTGGCTGTTATGGAGCTCATCTCTACTTTGGGGACCATAATCTACTTTTGTGGCATATACATGGGACAGTCTGAGGTGCTGACGTTGGGGAATTTTGTGTCTTCTATGGTTTTCTCTGCAGAGATATCCTTTCACATTCTGACCTGTGTGGAGCGATACCTGGCTGTTGTTCACCCGCTCACCTACCTGAGGTTGAAACAGTCAGGTGGGGTCAAGATACGAAATGTCAGCGTTGTATGTGTTTGGCTGCTGTGCTTCGGGTGGGGTGGTGTAGCCGTTCTGTACTCACCTAATGTTCCCTTTATCCCATCTTCCTGCTCATTGGTCTTCTCTTTAATCGTGGTATCTTTCTGTAGCGTTCGTGTTCTCTGTGTTCTGATTCGTCCAGGGCCAGGGGAAGTGGGCGGGGACAGGGAGCGGGTTGACCAATCAAAGCAGAGGGCTTTCCACACGGTCATGGCCATAATGGGAGTGCTGTGGTTGTGGTTTGTAGGCTTCCTTGTTGGTCTTGTTCTAGTAAACACAGATCTGCTGAGTATCGACGTCGGGTGTGCGTTGTTTCTCACTTCAACCTGGTTTAATCTGCCCTGCACTTTGGTTCTGCCTCTGCTGTTTCTACACAGAGCAGGAAAACTATCGTGTTGCCATGTTAGCCATGAGTAAACTCAATCCCTGAATAGGATCTGAGGAAAATTAGTCAAATAGTCTGTTAAGAGAATGTTTCAGTATGATGAAAACTTTAGCATGCAGGTTGGACTCAATATCATAGGATAGATTGAATACAATATAGAATACCAGAAAGGAATACTATTTAATCTTCACATAGGGGTCCATAAGTTTGTTTGTGATAATTGTGACTCAAAATGTCTGGGGCAGCAATTTAATTTGAGAGCTCAAAAACGAATCAAGAAGATGTAAAGCAGACTACTAATATGGGAGTCAAACTTATGTTATTCAAGAGTGTGAATAACTTTTTTTTTTTTAACCTTTATTTCTACAGGTAAATCCCATTGAGACCGAAGACTCTTTTGCAAGGGAGACCTGTTTTCCTTTCCCACGTTACCATTCACACACACATTCGTACACCGATAGGATAGCAGGCTAACTATCGACATTCACACAAGGCAAGGTGGGTTAAGTGTCTTGCCCAAGGACACAACAACTATGACACAGGTGGCAGGGCGGGGATCGAACCTCCAACCCTTTGATCATCGGCCAACCCGCTCTACTAACTGAGCCACAGTCGCCCCAAACGTCTTTCAGAGCATCAGCTAAAACATTGAACCTACAAATATCAACACAGTGTACATATAAATTAATATGAGAAATCAAGTCAATATAATAAAAAGCACAAACTGCAAGATTGTATTAAAAATATATGACTATTTGTTGCTTGTAACACTTGCTTTGTTTCTTAATGTTGTAAGACGGCGCATACATTACCTATCAGTTACTTACACTGTCAATCTTCTGCCCTTTCCCACTCTGTATTTGCCATTTTTTCAAAATTGTTCATTGTATTGCTGTATGCAAACACTGAAATAAAATAAAAACCTATATTGGAGACATTTGTTGTGGTTCATGTTTGTGAAGATGATTTACTGTTTGATATCTGTGTGTTTTTACTAATGTTGTTATTCTGACTGAGTGTCTTGTGTAAAGGTTTAGCATGAATTAAGTCTAATTGTCAAGAGTTCGACAAAGATCATGAAAATGCAGTTTACCCTCTTTATTTATTTATTTGTTTATTTGACAGGGACAATGCACAGTTCATGAGCAGTACCAGAGTTAGCTATAAGATAATTTCCATCTGTAGTCCTTGGGCAGGAAACAAAGGATAATATCTAAGTCAGAATGGACATTTTCTAACAGCTCAAGAAGCGTTTTTTCTACATTGCAAAAACTTTCCGGTTTCCTCACAATGTTTGCCTCTCTAAAAGGACCCCCTCTGAGCACCATTATATCAAAATGTTCAAAGTAGATCAAAAAGTAGGAACTTGTTGTTGAGCACATATTTGATCAAACCGACATAAATGTTCACTGAATAAACATGGAGTTTGAGGGAACCTGAGTGGTACACATAGTAACGATTGATTATACTTTAGCAAAACAAAATTTTTCACTGCCAAAGAAATCGACCACCTTCATCCTGATTGGAGCTTGAAAGTTTTTTTTTTTTTTTTCTTCGGCTTCCTCTCACTTTTCGAAAAAAGACACAACATTTATTTTACAAATATTGTGTAACTTTATAATTATTGTTTTTGTTATATTTACTTGTATGATGTACTTGTATGATCATACTTGCTTTGTTATTTATTTTTAATTCTTTCGAAATAAAGACAAAATGAAATGAAATTAAATTAAATTAAATAGCGGGAAAATAATCATTAAATGCAATCACCAAGCAGAACTGCTAGATTGTAGACACTACAACTCATCTCTGTGGCGACATCTAGCTGACTCATCGTGCACCTCTTTGTTGATGTTAGTAGAAGCCCTGATTGCAGATTTCATAGATGTCTCGATCCAAGCGTGAGGAAAGGCTGTGTGTTCACCAGCAAAGTGCACCCTGCCTTCTCTTCTGAAGAGCTCTCTAGAATACTCTAAATGTTGGTACGGGGTGAAGAGAGCAAAGGCACCCAAGCTGTGAGGATCCATCATCCACCGCTTCACCACCACCCCTGTGCAAAGTGACTTGACATGTTCCCCGTGGATCTTTGCCAAATCTCTCAGAGCCAGCTCTTTCAGGTCTTCGTCACTTGCCCCTAAGAAGAGGAGGGAGTCATCAGACCAGGTGTAAGAAGCCAGTAGGACGCCAATGGTCTTATTCGCTGGGAAACTGTGGCTGGGGTAGTAGATGTATCGAGAGGGTCCGTCTGTAATACTCTTCCCTCCTTGTATGCCGTCCCTCTCCCAGAACTTTTCTCTAAAGGTGAGGATGATTTTCGTGGAACTTTCATAGTGGACCCCCCTCAGGGCGTACATCTTTTTGTGGGAGAGAGGTGGATTAAAGTCAATGAAGAGGGCTGCTTTGGCTGTGGTTGTTACCAAGACGACATCGGCATGAAGGTCAATCAAAGAGGACTCGTTATCTGTCTCATACGATACAATTACACCTTCATCTGATTGCCTGATGCGTTTGACCTTAGAGTTGAGAAGGATGGGGACATCGAGAACCGTCAGAAAAGCTTTGGTTAGGAGATCTGACCCACCAGTCACCTCATCGTACCTTGAAAACAAAAATATATAGTTTTCAGTATGATTGAATTGAGCACATGTGACTAAATGATTGCAGTCCTTCACATAAGCCTTTCCAAAGTCCCAAAGTCAGACGCAGACGCGAGGTAGACGTGCAGTAGAGGTAGGATGTGTGTGGGGGCCGTAAGCCTTTCCAAAGTCCCAAATCCCATTCCTGTATATTTTTTTAAATTGAGCAGGATCTGAACTTATTTCTTCTCTCATATTTGTTCACATAACAACCTCTAAAATGCCTTTGAGGGGTAAATGTCTTAAACCTGCAGTGTGTAGAATTTTGGGTTTTATGTCCTAGCAGATTTTGTAGAAAGTAATTATAATATCCATAAGTAAATTTAATTTAGTGCATAATAGCTGAAAGAAATGTTTTGAATTATTTTTTTTTCCCTTAGAAAGGGTCTCATAAATGTCCATATTTCTGCATATTTTGGACCAAGGCCTAGTGCCGCCATCTTGAAAGTGTCATAGTTGGAATGTCATCAGGTGCATTGTTTAAAATTTAGAATTGTTCTTGTCCTTGAAGGCCACTGTAGCTTCTGTTATTATTCGAAAGGGTTGGGGTTACCCAGGGATTATTGCATTCTAGAACTTTCTAGAACTTTCTTGATGATGTCATATTACACACTGCACCTTTAAGACGTGCCCTTTTTTACACATTTGAACAATTGAACAATCTGATGACAACTTTAACCCTAACCGTTACCAACCAAACTATTTTGTTTAAAGCAAACCCCAGCTTTAAAATGCAACATAATACCTTACAAACCTCTTGGGACAAATGTAAATTCACAGATGTGTTAACCTTCAGTGCATCCTTAAAAAAACTCACACTCTGCCTCCTTCGGCGCTTAAGGTGTCACTTTGAATTGATATGTAGATAAAAATAACATGAATGTATTTTTCCACCAATTTTTTTTTATAACTTTCTTTTTCAACTCGAGTCCTCACCATACAAACCATATTCATCTTTATTTTAAGGATTTTAACCCTTTAAATTCCAGTTGTTTTAGAAAAAGTCACTTGTTTTTTTTATGAAAAAACACAAAAAATCAATTAAAAGCTAAATAATTAGTCTGAATTGGATTTTTTTGAGGGGGATTATAAGAGTGTGATAGATGTAAAAAATGTGCAATGAAATTGATTTGAAAGCATTTTTATATTTTTTTATATCTAAGATTTAAAAAAAAACTCACACTCTGCCTCCTTCGGCGCTTAAGGTGTCACTTTGAATTGATATGTAGATAAAAATAACATGAATGTATTTTTCCACCAATTTTTTTTTATAACTTTCTTTTTCAACTCGAGTCCTCACCATACAAACCATATTCATCTTTAATTTAAGGATTTTAACCCTTTAAATTCCAGTTGTTTTAGAAAAAGTCACTCTTTTTTTTTTATGAAAAAACACCAAAAATCAATTAAAAGCTAAATAATTAGTCTAAATTGGATTTTTTTTGAGGGGGATTATAAGAGTGTGATAGATGTCAAGAATTAACAATAATATTGAATTGAGTGCATTTCTATTCTTTTTGCTATTTAAGATTTAAAATGTGCCCTCCATTAAGGGCCATTGTACGACACACAGAATTCTATTAAAACTACACTTTTTGACCCTGCTGCCAAAAGATGAGAGAAACTGATTTTTTTTATTATTCTTTTGGTTCCTTGTACTAATGTCTTGACATTTTCCATTTTTTGTGTTTTTTACTAGTTGTTGTTAATTTCACACATATGCCAGTGTTTCATCTACAGGCTAAAATGTAAATTTGCACTCCCTTGCTACTTAGGCCACTGCAGGCCACATGAATAAAATATTTGAGATAACATGCTCTGTCTGGGTTCTTCATAATGGCATAGAGTAGTGTATATGTGTATTTCAACAAATATGTATTTGTGAATATGTGTGCCTGTGTGTGTATCCAATAACAGATAGTGAAATTCACATAGAAATACAGCTCAATGTAAATCCATGAAAACAGCATGTTTCGATCCCATGGTTAATTGAGGATATATTTGTGAATATGGTAATATTACACATTCATCCTGCTCTTATAACTTGAAATTTAAGATTTTTCTGATTTTTTCAGATGTTTTATGAATTAAGTCCTGCCTATAGCCTTTACAACTAATAACAATACAAAATGAATCACAGTTCCCTCGTTTCCACTAGGGGTATCTTTGCTCTTCAGGCCTATAAGGATGAAATTCACGCATCAGCTGTAAAATAGTAAAAATTTAAAATTTCAAGGTATAAGAACAGGATGAATGTCTAATATTACCAAATTCATGTATTTAACCTCAATTGACCATGGGATCAAAACATGCAGTTTTTATGGATTTACACTGAACTGTTTTTCTCTATGTGAATTTGAGTGTCCGTGTTGGGATACACACACAGACACGCACACACACTTATTTGTCGAAAAACACATCTATACTATACTAAGCCATCACTAAGAATACAGAGAGAGCATTTTAGCTGAAACAATTTATTCATGTGGCCTGCAGTGGCTAGTAGCAGAGGAGAGCAATATTAAATCTCAGCCTGTAATTAAAACCAATGGTATATGAGAGAAAACCGATGCAATTAAAAAAAAAACACAAAAAATGTAAATTTTCAAGACATTAGTACAAGGAAATAAAACAAAACAAAAAAAATCTGGTTTCTATCAGCTATTGGCAGCAGGGTCAAAAAATGTCGTTTGAATGGGAGTCAATGAGGCGCTTATTTGGCCAAGGAGGCTGAGTGTGAGGAAAATTAATATACAGTGCATTATAGTGTAAATCAATGAATTGAGGATAAAATTCATAAATTGGTCAGAAAACATTAGCCTTGACCAAATATGAAGCCATTTGCATGAACACAGCCTCAGCAGTTGTGAAATGAAAAACCAAAATGTACCAAAAAAGGCCTAAGGTGCACTGAAGGTTAATTCAACTAATCTTACTTAGTGCTGTCGCTGACGTCACTCTCGATGTATATCATCTCAGTCAGAGCCAGGTGCATGAGGCTTTGTTCATTGAGTAAATCTCCAATCATCCTTATTGCTCCTGGACTCAGACCACCTTCTGTTTTAAGATACTCCTGTAAAAACAACACATAGATGCGTCTTACATTTGGTATTAAATACCTCCACATGTACCCTTAATCTTACAATTGTAAAAGAAAAAATAATTTAAAAAAATTAAAAAGAAAAATGTTTGAAAAATTTCTCTGAAAGAGAAGTTTGGGGCTCCCTGCTCAAGCTGCTGCCCCCGCGACCCGATTTCGGATAAGCGGTTGAAGATGATGATGATGAAAAAGAAAAATGTAGAAAGAAAATGCACTTTTAATAAAAAACTAAAGTTAGAAATGTTCTCTACTCTAGTGACTTATGTCAGGTCGAATTGGGATCTTTTAATTTTCTTCTCTTTATTGTATTTACAGTTTTCTATTCCTCTGTTGTTGTTTTTAAATCTCTGTAAGGCACTTTGAGCTACTTTTTGTATGAAATGCGCGATATAAATAAATGTATAGATTGATTGATTGATTGGAATTATGACTTACCTTCACTGAATAGTGGTCGTATTTCTGCAGTGCAGCTCTGCATCCATGTGCCTCCACTTCATCTTTCACCTACAGAAAATAGTATTTACATCCATTTAGACATTATCGAGTAGATTGAAAGATCAGTTATTTCAGTTAGGGTTCGGGGATAGGGTTAGATTAGAACATGTATTTTTTCTCAATTGTTATCAGATTCCCATAGAACAGACAATGTACTTTATACCTTCTGCAGAGCTTGCTGTAGCAGCTGATTGGGTGACCTCCCCCTCTCGCTTTTTCTCAGTTTATACTTCAGGATATCAGGGTTTGCTTTCACTGCGTAGGTCCTCTTCCGCAGCCCACGGACCAGATAAAAGGTGTTGAGATCTTCCATGTTGAATGGGTTCAACTTGACCCCCAGTTCTTTAGCAAACCAACGAACAATTCTGTGAAGAGACATGGTGACTCAAAAATCCCGTACATTTGGAAAAATATGAGACAAGACAATGAACGTTCTTTTTGTCCAACAGCTAGCCCCTGAGCAAGAGACTTAAGGCAAGGCAAGTTTATTTGTACAGCACATTTAGACACAGGGCCATTGTATAGAACACATAATAAAAAAGTTAATAAAAACATTTATAGAAATAAAACATATAAATAAAAGCAATAAAACATTTAAAAAAAATAGAATTACAATTACAGGTTAAAGGGGATAGAAAAAGTTTTCAGACCCGATTTAAAAGAGCCGAGTGTTGCAGCAGACCTCATGTCCCCTGGAAGTTGGTTACAGAGATTGGGTGCATAAAAACTGAAGGCGGCCTCTCCCTTTCTAGTCTTAACTCTGGGGACTTTCAATAGAGCAGTCCCAGACTTAACAGTGACATGTAGAATTTCCATATTGGTGTGTAGTTTGGAAAAGTGTTGGTACTCGTCTTATCAAAATGTCCGTTTGTCAAATTCAGCCATGGCTAACAAAAGCTCACTGAATCACCAGTCCATGATAGTTGGATTTTCTGTAGATGGTGCTGGAGGTTAGAAATTCCTCCTCATACAACCCAACAAGGAAAATATTTATAATAGCCAAAGGTTCAAACAGTTTTGTATTTTAACATTTTGATTGATTGATTAAATTTATTTAAAAAAATACAAACACAAAATGAAAAGCATGAAAATACAAAACACAAAAATTATGTTTAAATTATTTCACAGAAACAGACATTCCTTTATGAGCAAAACTAACTGAACTGAAACATGTTTGTATTTACTCACAGGTGAGATGTTGGGATCCTCATGGCTCCCAGTTCAGCATACCAGCCCTCTTTGTCATTCCTGTAGGTCTCCACTCGCCCTCCAACTCGACCACTGGACTCTATTATGGTCACCTTGTTATAACAGGTAAATATAAAGAGAAAGAAATTGTGTACAATTATTTTGATTTGCTACAATTAGGACGGCTCTTGCTTTTCCTGCTTTTGCTGGTACTACTTATATATAGTATACTGTATAGGCCATCTACTTATTGTTCCTGCATGTACATCTATACTTGCTGCTACTGATACTTATACCTATTATACTACATAAACAGGGAAAAGGGAATGACATTATATTCTTGTTTCTTGTCATTGTGGGACATTGTGAAGTTAAATAAATTATATAGTTAGTAGATGCAAAACATGAGTGTGTATAAGAAGGATAAAACCCCTTGAGATGAGTCTTCTCATTTCAAGGCTTTCCTGTATTCAATAATTTAAGTGTTCCTTCTGTTCTAATTGATTTTGTTTGCTGTTATTCCATAGTTTAATTCCAAATAAGCAACCTTTCTCATTCACAAAAATAGGCATTTGGAAATGAAACACAAATATAAGATTATTTAGGTTTTTTGCAGTATATTTACTTTTTTGCAGTAAATGATCTATCTATCTATCTATCTATCTATCTATCTATCTATCTATCTATCTATCTATCTATCTATCTATCTATCTTGCCCCCTGGTGGCCAACATAAAAAAAGGTAAGCTTCAAGTAGCTTCGAAGTATCAGCCTATAGCTTGGCCGGAAAAGTGCCTTGGGCCTTTGCTTCCAAAAGTCTTTGTTAGCACAGATAATGTTCTTAATTGTGTTGTGTTTTTTATATGTATGTGTAACCTGTTTTATGTACCTTGTGTCCGGCATCTTGCAGTAACTTTGCAGCTGTGAGTCCAGCCATGCCAGCTCCAACAATAACAACATGATGAGATGTGTTTATATGTGGGAGGCCAGACTTGACTGTCTCTAGCAGCTCAATATAGTCTTTGTCCCCCAGACAATCTGCCAGATGGTCCTTTACACTGTCAGCAGCAGAATGGCTCAGGTACAGTTTGAACAGCAATACACTGACTGCAACTGGAAACACACACAGACATGCAAACTCTTAAAGGTTCAGTAAGCGGAACAGTCAGTTTAGCTAACTGTGAGTGACTGAGAGATCGGGTTTATGAAACGCGCACACTATGTAAGTGATCACTGTATGAATAAAGAGCACTTATATTAACATAAATAAATCGCTTACTTCACCTTTAAAGGGAACTTTTCTCTGAATATTCTCAATCTTTATTGGTTGAGATATATTGCATCATATTTTAAAGAAACAATGCTGTAAAAAAATAATAGGTAGAAGTTTCTCTCCTAAGTTCAATTTACATTGATACAATCCAAACTGTATCAGTATAAACCCCATGCAGAAAAAAGCAGAAGTGTGTGTAGTCGGTCTGATTCACAGACAGGGAACAAATCAAGGAACTAACAATAGGAAATGTGCACTTTCAGCAAACAGTATACTCCATGGCAACATTCTGCTTAATTTATACAGATATCGAAACTCACTGTGGGAGTTGTTTGTAAAACAATTTTGCTGCCCTTTGGTATTCACTACTTAACCATTAACCATTTTCTAAATTTGAATTTAAAATTTTAAAATAAAAATACATTTAATCACAAATAAAAAGTGTTTCAAAAAGAGTTATTGTTGTGAAAAGACAATCTTCAATAATACTTTTGTTTTAAAATACTCACAAAGTTTCCATTTTGCCTCACACAGATCCATCTCAGTCTTTTCTTCTTGTGGTGACATGAACAAAGAGGAATAAAAATACAGTAGGCAAAATGTTGAAATCCTGGAAAGTCTCAATGTTGTTAATTATTTTTTATTTCTTCTCTTTCTTGTACTTCTGGACATATTCTCCTGTTGACTTGATTAGATACGTAAGAGTGTATGAATGTTATGACCCCTTGTAATGGATATTGTTTCGAAGTGAAAGTATTTGCTGTAAAAGGAGATCTGAAGAATATTCAAAATAAAAGATAATAAAAAGAAAAGTCCTGACTATTGACACCAAAACAACTGTGCCTGTTAAATTTTTTTGTATATTATTATTAATATTATTGTTATTATTAGATATTTATATTCAAGCCAATTTGCTGCCTATACAATTATTATCAATAAGACATCAGTAAACCAAATCTAAGGAACCCATAGGATAACTTTGATAAGAAGTAAAATATTTTTCTGTAATTCGTTATGTAATTTTGACATTTGGATAAATACATCTCACACATATGCTGTTAAAAAACGTTCCTCATTACAGCATTTTATTTAATTTTGTATTAAATATTGTACAGTCTACACAGTTTATATAAAGAAAAGACAGATATATAGATATTTTCTTTAACGTTATGAATCTAACTTTGTAAATGTGAAATTGTAATTATAATAAATAGATAAAATGATTCAAAGTTCTTACCCTTTGAGGAGCTTAAAAGTCAAAATGTGCTGTAAGATTAACCTGAAGTGAAATCAATGCCTCTTACATACTTTCATTTACAGCTGGATTTTTTCTTTCTCTTCATCTGACCACATTGACCGCAAGTGGCATGACTTCCTGTCTTTTCATAACTCTTTGATCCTCATCACGACTTGTCAGGTCTTATGATCAGGAGGAGGTCTCTGAATCATCTTGGGATTTCCACATAATTATGATTCATCTTATTTCCAATGTTTCCCAGATGAACATGTGGCACTTCCAAACGCTTCTGTATTTCACTTGCATTTTATAGTCAGACAATCAACTAATTTCATAATATTTATTTGAACTCTGAAGTAGGAACCCCATCTACAATATTGCAGAGTGAAAATTAATGTAGACAACATATCACAAACACCAAGCGTTACAAATAAGAACAAATAGACAAAATGGCAATTAAAATGAAGTCACTAAAAGAGCCTTATTGGTAAAACATCCGTAGAAGTGCTAACTTGATGCACAACATGGGTGAATAAGCTTCTTCATTGACATGAACAATACTTAAGACAACTGTGCTGCTTCCCGATGTTCTGCTAGGTACACCCAGTATTCCTTCAGTCAGCTGTAACTCTGTAAGACACATCAGATGCACAGAATAAATATCAATCATATCTTTCAGCCTTTAAAAAGGTGGTAAAAAAATGTTCCTCAATACTTGAAGTTTTAATTAAAACAAACCAAAACGAATACAAATGTAATTATTTATTGTGCATGATGGCTAAAGTTTAACATTTCAAGGAATACTGACTTAACTTGATTTGAAATCAGAGCCTCTGCTGTGGCTGCTCCCATTCTATGGAACAGTCCCCTGAGTCTGAGATCTGCCCAGTCCATTGACCAGTTTAAAAAGTCACTTAACACTCACTTTTTCGCTTTGGCTTTTAACACTAATTGAGATTTTTTTGTTTTTGTTGTTTATTTTTATTTTGCTGCGTATCTTAGGCCTATTAGTTTAGTATTGTATTTTTGAACAGCACTTTGGTCAACCAATGTTATTTTTTAAATAAATCTGACTTTGAAATATCAGTCTCCTCGTTTTGAAAAGCATGACAATTGTTGAAATTGGCAAACGTTTTGATAGAAGTGGTTCACACATGTGGATTAATTGTCTGAAAACGTGAATGTTTACCTTGGCGGTTTTACTGGATAAGAGAATAGGCCTCATTCCTGATCAAAGGTGGGTTACTTCCTTCTGAGGGAACTGGCATATCTGGAATGCTGGACACTCCTGACAAATAAATAGAATCATGTCAGTGCGTGACTAGTTATCTTTTTAGTTTAACCTTTATTTAAACCAGGCAGGTCATTAAGAACATTAAGAATTTGTATTTACAAATAAATATCTTGCAACAACAGAGGAAAAATTGGTGGTTTAGCTGATTCTCACCCAGTTGTTGAGTGTCATCGAGGTCCACAGTATCGTAAACTGCTCCGGACGAAATTTCATCTGATGGAGAGAGTTAGTGTTAATGTTAGAAAAAATAATCTCTAATTTGTGATATTATGCCCCCCCCCCATTAATATGCATTTACTCTTGTATAATCAATTTAAACAAGTTGTTTATTTTACACATTTGACTTTAGTAAATGTTCTCACTCAACATTTCTTGGTGCTTTGGAGACAGGAGGTGAAACAGCTATAAAACTTAACCTGATTCTCCCATATACTAAGCAACATTCCTGAGGCCTGCAGGTCAAGCAAGTTATAAACACTCTTAGCCCGGTCAGTAAAAAGTTCAGCAGAGGACGTCCAGAGATGTGGAAGAGAATGATCCCAGAAACCAGATGACAGCAATAAAAACCAATCATTGTCCTTTGTTTAGAGAGGCTAAAAAGCCTGGCTGTAGAGAGGAACTTCACTTTTTTGTCTTTTCCTGTCCCGAGAGGCTGCATAACCTGTTCTGTGATATCAGTTCATTAAACCTCCTCTGATAACTTGGAAACTTTTCTCCATTTCATTCTTTATGTTTGCCTCCCATATTTCCAAAAAACGAACACGTATTTTAACAATCCTGTTATTAATCAGCTGATATATGGAGATACTAACATCTCTGGTGATGCTCCAGATCAACTTAAATAACTACTTCACTGATAGGAATATGAAGGTGCATTGAACTCTGAGATTCTATGTAGTATGAATGTGTAACAATTTTAGAAATCGGTTCATCCTAGCCTGAGAAAAGGCAGAAAGAGTGTTTTATGGTCACACTGTCTAACCCTACACTTTACCATGTGTGACATCATACATGGTAGAATGTAGGGTTAGGATTAACAGGACAGCTAGGCCAAGGGAAGACTGAGGAAAGACTGAGGGAAGAAAAACCTCACTCATATTGTAGTAGTGATTTTAGATTGATAGAACGCCGGTTCCGTATGGTGGTTTAGCTGATGGACACCATCTTTTAAGTCACAATGATTCTCACCAAGTTGTTGAGTGTCATACAAGTCCAAAGTATAGTAAACTGCTCCGGACGAAATTTCAATTTTATCTGATAGAGAGAGATAGTGTTGATCAGTTGATATATTAATCCATTTAATATCCTGTTTTTTATCACCACAGATAATTTTCATTGTACTTTGTGAAGACGTATACTGTGTTTTATGTATTGAGGATGTGTTAGCCAATTGAATACAGCTTGTGTTATTAAAAAGTTGAGTTTTGATTCTGCACATGGTAAAGAACATAGAGTAAAACAGTAATAGCAGCAATAGCAATTTCAGGTGAAGTACCTTTCTTCTTCACATCAGCACAACACGCTTTGTCTACACCGGCTGCACTGGCCTCTACAGAGGATGAACAAAAGGTACATTTAAAATTCACATAACAGATACTGTGGACGAACAAATACAGAGACAGAAATAGACAAAATATAATAATTTATTTTCATGTGATGCCATTTTGTCTAACAAATCTTTCTGGTCTAGTTTTTTCTTTGAATAGACATAATGGGAACAATCCAAAAGGAAATCTATTTAATTTTTTATTTGTTGCTTGTTTTAAAACGGAAACGAGGAGAAGTTTTTATTTACCATAAATGACTCAAATCACAAGCTTTATGATTACGTCACACAGGAAGATTTTGCGGAGGATTTCCTAACTCGCTTTGCAGTCACTAGGTCACTAATGTAATGATTTGATTATATTGTCTGGATCTTTAAAATAATTCTCTATGTAAACTACAGGTGGGAAACTTGCCAGAGGTTAAAGAAAAGTTTTAGGTTATGAAAAATGTAAAAAAATAAAAATAAAAAATAAATCTGAGTTCTATCAAAGGCCTTTTTCAGGGAACAAAGAACGGGTTCCCAACTGTTAGCTTTATCTGCAGCAATTGAAGTAAATGACGCCTTGAAAGATGATGCAAAATATTGGTCCAGGTGTCCCTACTTTAGCTGATGACATCCAAACCCTGTCTGTATAAAAGCAGTGCAGGAATGTATAGTGTTGCTACACCTTCTGAAGCACTATTTGGACAATATTGACCTGCAGAAAGTGGTAGATTGCTATTATTGTTAGATTAGATTGATAATCGTAGGGCATTAAGACATTAAACGGTGTAAATGGCAATAATAAGAATTGGAATAATAGGGGAAACCCAACACTTTTGACCAGTAGTATATAGAACATTATAAAGGATGGGCAATCATCGTACTGACAAATCATTTGTGTTCTTACCCGTTTGATCCTCAGCTGAGCCTGAGCCAGGTGTAAGTGTGGACAGGTAGAGTAACACTGAAGTGCAACAGCATCAAACGAAAACCAGGCAGGAAAATAAAGGTACATTAGACATGAGATGGCAAATACTGTATGGCAGAAATCTGGTGTGAATAGATCTAAATGCACATTATGCAATATTAACTTAAATGTTCTTGTATAGTATTAACTTTTTTAGTACCTTGACCTTGATGATTCGAATGCTTAACTTCCTGCAGTCTTCTTCAGAAGTTAAAAGTAGTTTGTATACCAGAACATTTAAGTTAAAGCTGGGGTATATGATTTCCGATTGGTTAAAGTTAACATGAACTGACACTTTGACCTTTAATTAAAGTAGACTAAATTAACCTTTTTAGATTTGTGCACGTGCCATACATAGTACTGTGGATGATTACACATGATTTCACTCATTGAGACATTTTTAGTGAGATGTATCTGTACCTCTTTGCCAGTAACATATGCCAAGGTGCAGCAGTCCCACCACCAACAGCAGAATCACCAATAAAACAGTGGTGATGATCCACGGTGTAGGAAGGGAGGAAGGAGGCTCTTTGTCATCTGTTGAAAGGTCTGGAATGTATTTTGAATGTGCTGAAACAAAAAAATATATATAAATAAAAAGTAATAATGGATTGGGTTTATATAGCGCTTTTCTAGGCACTCATAGTACAGGGTTCCAGGTTCTATTCAGTCGCACAGTCAAGACTGGTGGTGGTTAGTTGTCCCCAGTAAGTTTTGAATGACTTGATTCAAGAACAGCACTAAACTAAAACATAAATGATTTTAATAAATGTACTTTTTTTGCAGGGGATGCAATGAACAAACCAAGTCTTCAGCAATAGTGACAGGTTGAGTGTTCAGGAATGACTAGGAAGATGCAGCTCCCCCTTGAAGCACTTGATACAGTATTGTGAGTGGGTTTTAATGCATTCAAGTGGTTGTGGACAGTTCTTAACTTTCACTTTGCAGTGGCTCGCCTTTTGTACTTCCTGGTTCTTCCATTAATCACAAAGTCTTGATTTATTTTTCATCCTTTCACAGAACATTTCATTTGACTTTAAACATGAGCGTGAGGTGTAAAACAGTCTCGATTCCCCCTGTTCCACCCTCTCAATAGCTCAGTTCCTCATTCTTAACCTGGCTCAGTGGCCCACCGTCAGGTTAGGACAAATCTTGCTATTTCAAAACAAACATACCAGTGACAGTGACGTTGACAGGAGGGACTGGACTCTCTGGGGGCACTGGACCAACTGAGGGACGGACAAAACGACGTGTGACTTACTGTATGTGCATCTCAACACTTTGCAAATGAAAATCACTTACTCCAGGTACTTCGATCAGCAATGTAAGATTTTTACTCTGGGAATTTGACAATAGTTTTACAGGGAAAATGAACAGAAAGATTAAATAGCTTTTCCTTAGGTATATGGAACTGCAGTAGCCATTTAGATCACATGTATGTACATATTTATTTCAAGACCTTTTAGTGTCTCACCTCTTACAGTCAGCCTGTTCTCTGCTGATTCTCCAGCCCCGGAGATGCTGCACTTGTAGAATGCTTCGTCTGATTTAGAAACACTGTGGATGGTCATTTCTCCTGTAGAACTGCTAACAATTAGGACACCATCTTTGTAGAAATCAGCTTTGAGGTTGGAGTGCGTGTTCTTGTTTCTGCAGCTCATTGTCACATCGTTGCCCTCCATTACAGGAAGGACAGGACTCTCCAGGATCACAGAACCAGCTGAAAAACAAACGGTTTTAATGCTTTTTGTGGAGACAATTTTACAAAATACACTTTGTCTTAAATTGTCAGAGAAATGTGAGAAATATTCTCTGACAGAATAAATCTATTCTTTTAGCTTTCTATCAAAATGTTATGTATTTCAAGCACTGACTTGTTTTATAAACGTCACCATTTGAAATACTAGGCAGTTTATTGGATAAAAGGTGTTCATCTGACATTTCTACAGATTAAACACTTTAAAAAGATACACACATAAATTATTTATTTAAATAATTTTTGATACATTGGGCATTTGAGTTAGGACAACTCTTCTGTTTCAATGCAAACATACCAGTGACAGTGACGTTGACAGAGTTGCTTTTCTGTCCCCCTCCAGCCTCACACCAGTACTCTCCACTGTCCTCTACATACAGATCTCTTAGAGTGCAGGAAGACTCATTTTTCACCCCCCACTTCTGAAAACCACAAGTGCTATTGTCTGTTTCGGTCTTCCGTAAAACGCTCCACTCAGTCGAGCCATCGAAGCCCGTACATTTAAAAGAGACAGGCTCATATTCAAAGAGTTGCAGTCTAGATGGAACGATCCAAAACTCTGCATCTGAGACAGAAAATCACACAGAGAAGAAGAAAGTAAGTTTACCGCTGAATACAAATAACTGAAACACTAATGGAATAAAGTGATGCTTCTGTTGTACACTCACCAACTCTCCGAGCATGTGCACCCAGCTGCAGAAATACAGTCATCACTAGAGACAAAAATGAAGAGCAAGACATCACAAGTTGCTTTTCAACATCTATCTATCTATCTATCTATCTATCTATCTATCTATCTATCTATCTATCTATCTATCTATCTATCTATCTATCTATCTATATGTAACAATAATAGCAATACACAACTTCCTGCTGGTCAATAATATATGATAATTGTAGGGAGAAGTCAAAAACACATTAATCATCTGAGACATTCCTTTAACTGAAGCCTGTAAAACATCGCTGTCTTGTTATTGTTGCCAGAAATTAAAGTTCACTACCGATCGAAAGACTCAGATCTCTTAATTCTTCCAGTTTTTATTGCAATTTGCCGGTATTTTTTTTTACTCTCAGTTTTATCTAATCTTACAGTACTAGCGTCATTCTACCTCCTGCAGGTCAATATTGTCCAAATAATGCTTCAGAGGTTCTCGTAGTAACACAGTCTGTTCCAACACTGCTTTTCTACAGACAGAGGGTTTGAAAGTCATCAGCTAAAGTTGGCACACCTGGACCAATTGTTTGCATCAACTTTCAAGGCTTCATTTATTTATTTTTCTGCAGAAAAGCTGCAAGTTAGGAACAGAATCTTTATCACCTGAAAAACACCTTTTGGAAAACTCTGACGTTTACATGATTTTTGGTAACCTAATACTTTTTTAACCTCTGTCAATTTTACCAATTTTTTCCTTGTAAGCTCTTTCACTGGACTTGAACTGCTTCAATTTCAGGTAAACCTTTGACCAGTAGTATCTTCATTTGTGTCAATCATGTTTTATCACTTTCCACATCGCTTTACAAAATGGATTCTGTGAATGTTAAAGGAAATGGAGTCAGTACTCACCCAGTCTGACGCAGAGAGCTGTTACCTCCATGTTGTCTTGCTACTGACTGTGTGAACGATTAGACTGAAGTGTTATGGAGGTGAAGAGGTGTTCCTGTTTTAGACTGAAACTCTCACTTCGGGGACAGAGCTGCTTTCGTGCTTGAAAAAAGCTTCAGTGGTTAGAGAAATGTCAGCGGGTGGAGCTATATACACAGCAGAGATGCATATGAGAAGGACCTGTAGTCAAACTGCAAATAAATATAAACTCAATAAGTAGAAAAATACTTTCTCAAAGTTTCACAGAAACAAGATTAGCCCTGCATTCACAATCGCATACTTGTACCACAATTAGCATGCCAGAAAAATATGAAATACTCTGCAAAACCCTAGTTTTTGGACAGATGTAAAAAAAAAATATATTAATTAATTTATTGATATCCTTTTCAAAACAGATGTATTTTAGAAGTATCCGTTGTGGTCAATCTGCTGATGACCAGGTATGAGGTAATTCTATAATATCACACCAGATGGCAGCACTAAACTGGTAAGTTCACATGTTATGAGGGTTCACTGGTGATTTAATACATTTCTCAGGTGTCCAGGTCACACAGGTGGATAAGAACTCTGACTTTCAAAATTGTCCCTGTGTTTCAATCTCCAAACTTCACTGCTATTTATCATGACAGGAAAGGATTTAGTATGTCCAAATACATGATGTGTCAAATGCAAGAGTATAGAGTAGAGCAGGGGTCTCCAAACGACGGCCAACGGCGGCCCGCGAACCAGAAGCTGGAGACGGAGTATTTAAACGAGAAAAAACTTGTAGAATTTGTACGTGTTTTCTTTATCTAAAATGCCTCGTTTGGGAGTTTTGGTTGTAAAGAAGAGGGAAGACATTGTGACCGTGTGTGGTGCTTGTGTCATTTCTTTTTATTCTTCATAAAGTTTTGCCTGTAGATTGTCTGTTTCAAATGTTAAGAGCAATAACACTCATTAAGGCGAGACACAACTGGTTAGGTATCATTTTTAACTTGTTAATATAAACATGAAACATTGCCAGTTGATTAATCACATTAAAACCTTGATTTTTTTAATACAACTTTTTGAGAAAAAGTCTTTAAAAAAATCTAGATGTTGGATAAAGCCAGAGTTAAAAATTTGTATTTCAGGTTTACAACATTTTTTCAAGTTTTTACAAAACAGATTTTGAATCCAGCCCATTTTCATTTTATAAATAAAAAAATACTGTGTGTTGCACTGTCAATGCAAGGGAGGCATGGCAGGGACTTAACACCGGCCCTGATCCAATGCTCTGACCCCGCCACCTTTGCTGAGCAGCTCAACACCTACTACAGCAGATTCAACATGCGACACCCCCAGAATGACTGGACCCTCACCAGCGATTCATCACTCACAGTGGATAAAAGGAAGGTCACATCCATGCTGGGCCGCATCAACCCTCACAAAGCCTCTGGCCCGGACAGGCTTAGGGGCAAGGTGTTGACAGAATGCTTAGCTCAGCTGGATGATGTAATCACTCAGCTATTCCAGCATCTCCTGGACTCCAGCTGTGTCACACAGATGTGGAAGGAGTCAACGCTTATACCGGTGCCGAATAGAGCCAACGCCAGTGAGATGAAGGACTTCAGACCGGTGGCACTCACATCCATTCTCTCTAAGTGTATGGAGAGGGTGGTGTGTGATCACCTCACTTCTATGGTGGTGGACAAGCTTGACCCACTCCAGTTTGCCTATAAGGAGTGGAGGATGCCTGTTTGACTCTCCTGGACACCGTTTGCAGACAGCTGGACTCCCCACACTCCCACACACGGATTTTATTCATGGACTTTTCTTCCGCTTTCAACAGTCAACCCGGCCACCCTCTGCAACCGCCTTCTGGATCTACAAGTCAACCCAGTGACATATTTCATGAGAAATTGGCAATACAATGGTTTAAGAGTTAATAAACTGTCAATATATATGAAATACTATCTATTACTATGTATTGTAGAAAATAAATTAAGTTATAATTTTCCTCAATCTTTTAGAATGACCAGACTGTAATGACTCATCTAGATATCATACAATTGTCTTGGGTCACGAGAAAGCTTCTTTTATAAATACTCAAGAATATATTCCCTGCCCACAACTCTGACCGCAGTCTAGCTGTTATTGTTTGTAAAGTTAAAATGTATAAACGTGAAATGAAACATGCAAAATAGGAAAAAAAATATGTTTAGAGGACGACGTACCTGCTGCATGCTGTTTCAGTCAGTACCATCGACTGTAGTGTAAAGTCTGTAAATCAGTAACAGGCATATGTACACGATAGATAGATAGATAGATAGATAGATAGATAGATAGATAGATAGATAGATAGATAGATAGATAGATAGATAGATAGATAGATAGATAGATAGATAGATAGATAGATAGACACAACTTAAAATGCTCTGGTTTATTAGCTTCATCAACAAGGACGTAGTTTGATTAGTTGATTTAATTTTAAATATGCGAGCAAAGAAAGTTATTTTTTAGATTTACTTATGTCAATGTTCCAAACTAAAGGCCAAAGCTAGCAATGTAATGAATGAATAACTTTAAACTAGGGCTGTCAAGCGATTAAAAAAATTAATCTAATTAATTACAGGCTCTGTGATTAATTAATCTAAATTAATCGCATAATTATATGACACTTTTATGCCTGTTTATAAACGGCTGTATAGCCTACAGTTGGTCTCTCTCTCTCTCTCTCTCTCTCTCTCTCTCTCTCTCTCTCGTAACTTCTGTCTCCTCCCCTCAGCCAGCTTTGCCAAATTTTCTACTTAAAATCACAAAAAAACAAGCAGGCTAAATGAAGACTGTCTATCTTCCACAACAGACAGCGCTGCACTGCCGCGTTAAGCTAGCAAACAAAAGTGAGACGGAAGATTGAGAGATACTGAGAGTTTTGAACCTACATTGTTAATTAGGCACACACTAAATCAATAATGCACAGACACTGCGGAGAATAACACAAGATAACTTTCTACCTTCATGCTTATTTGCCCGGAGCAGCCCATAAAACGTCCATAGAGCCCTCTCTATGCTTCTTTATTCACTCTTTAATCCCGTGCGGGCCGTGTCGCAAACTAGGCTACAGGTGCAGCTGCGCTATCGTCTCACCCCTTTTGCACTGGGTCAAAGGGCACTATTATAGAAGTGCGATTAATCTGCGTTTATTTTTTTAATCGCGTTAATTTTTCTGTGATTAATTAATCGAAATTAACGCGTTAATTTGACAGCCCTACTTTAAACATGATATGCTCAGTTTCACTTTTAGTGTTTTGTTCAACAGCTGAACTTTGAGCCAATTGTATAAAATTATACAGCTGCAATAAAACCAACCGTTGAACAATATTCTACAATATCAGTCCTTTGTATACATCTAAATAGAACTATCTGAAGAGCCTTACATGAGTTACAAGACATTTTTTTAGTTTTTTTGTCTGCAAAGTGCAACATTTAGCATTTGATTAAAGAAAACAATTGAATACATTTCTAGTGACATTGTTATTGCTTTCAAAAATATCATGCTGGATTAATTTTGGATGGTTTGCAGGTTAGACTAGTCTCGTTTTGTAGGGATCTCTGGAAATTGCAGTTGGAAGATAAGATATGATAAGAAAGGAGACACTGTAATGACCACTTTCTAACAGAGGTGTCCTGAAATACACTCCAACAAGTAAGGCTACAAAGTGAAGATTTAAGTTAAAGATGTAAATGCTTCTTGGGAAGGATGACGCTTCATACTTACTGCGGACGACTAGTTAAATCTACCTTTTTGCCTGTTCTTGATTACGGTGATCTTGTACATACTGTACATGCATCAGCTCACTGTCTACAGATGTTACTGTGCATCATGAAGCTATGAGGTTCATTACAAACAGCAGGACCTTAACCCATCACTGTACACTGTACTCCAAAGTTAACTGGCCTTCTCGTTTTAGCACTGTGAACTGCTGTCCATCTTGGCCAGGTCTCTCTTGCAGAAGATATTTTACAGACTAACCTGGTTGAATAAAGGATAAATAAAGTGGGGATGAATGTTTAGCAGGTTTTTGGTATCCTTGCACGAAGTGAGGTTATTGAGTGCAATTATATAGTGATTTTATCCAAGCACAGTTCACAATTTCTTAATTTATACTTTACCACACTGACACACCGATTGCAGCAAGCAACCATGCAGGGCACTGGACTAACCAATGAGAAGAATCTTGACTTTTGTGTCTTGTCTAAGAAGAATATGACATTAATACAGGAAGAGCTGCAGATCGAATCACCAACCATTGGCTAAGTGGACTGCTCTATCTACTAAGCCCCCCGCACCCAGGTTAAGCTAACTATAGGGATAGTTGAGGCAACTGTATGGGTGTTCGACCCCCTTTGAGTGCCTGTACGTCAAAGACTGACGACTAAAATGAAGCAACTGAGACTGTGGCTCTAGCTTTTGCATCAACATCAAAAATAAACTGCACAGGAAGAGGAAGTTCTCACCTACATATTTAGGTCGTACTTCAGTCTGATACTCAGACAGTCAGCAGAAAGACATCATGGAGGTTACAGCTCTCTGCTTTGTGCTGTGTGAGTACTGAGTCTAAGGCTGTACATACTTAATACATAATATACATACTATTAAGCGTACTTTGACTGATATTCAGTTTTGCTCTTTTGTTTATTCAGTGATGCTTGAATTCCCTCATCTGAGGGCACACGGTTGGAACAACTCTACTCCGAAAAGTGGTAAGTGATGAATAAAAAACTCCATGTGCTTTTTATCATTATGTTAGTCTTTCTGCATCATTCTCACCGTTTAAAGGGTGCAGGTTGAATATTGACCTAGACCTTCTACACTGGTCATTCTTCATGATGTTCAGTTTATTTGTAATTAATGTCCATGTTGTACCAGAATTGATCTTGGAAAAGGTCCCAATTTAATAATTTACAATAAACCCACAATGATTTTTATGAAAATGTTGTTTCATCTGTCATAGACATCATATATTCCAAGTTCTGAATGTTTCTTTCGGGGCATTTTGTCTTCCAGATGCAGATTTTCTTAGTATCGATCCAAACAGACTGCAACACTTTCTACGGGACCCTGTTTCTTTTGACTGTGGGGGGTCTCATGGCTCTAATACATTCAGATTGCTCAACAGTACTAATGGAGTTAAATGCAGTACTAAGAAGATGCAGGGGTCCATCTGCACCGTTTACAGAATCTATCAAGACGACAATGGAGACTACTGGTGTGAAACTGATGGAGGAGAGAGAAGCAACACTGTCACAATAACTGTCACTGGTACGTTTTTTGTATTTCTAAAACCACTACATGTCTTTTATGAACTTTATCAGGTTTCTCATTCAGGGCCTCCAGTTAACCTATCAAAAGAATTGTTCTTAGATCAATGATTTATGTGCAATGTATATATACTGTTTATGTATGTATATATTTTTTCTTTTACAGATTATTGTTAAATGCATGGTGAAAGCTTAATGTGGTTATATATTTTGGATCTTGTAGATGAATACATAAAAGCACAACACGGCTATTGACAAAAAAAAGTGTAGTTGGAGTAAAACAGCAGAGTGGTTAGAAACCCCTAGTCAATACTGCAGTTAGAGTAACTATACTAACAAGGTTGTGGGGTTCTTAATAGATATTAGACGACCAGTTTACAACAATTTCAAATATACATTTTTTGGTATAAAGGTATTTATTATTTGCACGTATTCATTTATTTATTTTAGCGTTTGTTGCCACATTTTGTGTACATATTATTTTTCTACATTCTTCAGATGGTGCTGTGATCTTGGAGAGTCCTGCTCTTCCAGTAAGAGAGGGAGACAGTGTGACTATGCGATGCAGGAACAAGACATCTTCCCTTCCAGCTGATTTCTATAAAGACAACGTCCCCATTCTGGGGAGTCCTGCAGCGGAGATGACCATTAACAGTGTTTCAAAGTCCGATGAAGGAGTCTACAAGTGCAACATATCTGGTGTTGGAGGATCACCAGGAAGCCGGCTGACTGTGAGAGGTGAGACATGACAGCGTTACAAAACAATTATAATATTGTGCTAGGTCTAAGTAAGGAAGGTGTTATTCATATAGCACTTTTTTGAACATATTACAATAACAATGTGCTTTAAATACAAAATGTAAGTGAAAGAGGAATACAGAAAAAATAAAAATATAGAACATAACACACATAAAGTAACACAAAACAAACTAGACTAAAAGTAATCCATGAAAAGGCTTGCCTGTATCAGAAGGTTTTCAATATAACCGGGATGGGTGCAGATGACACATATTGGTGGCATATGAAATGTTAAGTTGTTTTACACACTGTATGATAGTTTCTCTTTGTAAAAGGGAACAAGTCTGTCAATGTGTTAAATGATTACTAAAAACCTCAGAGCCATCTTGACTGACTTCAAAAAGATTGAAAAGTTCGAGTTAAGTGACAATTTCCTGTGGCATACCTTCTGGTTTTTATATTTTGCTTTGTGGTGTTTGTATATTCATGTTGTGAAACTTGAGCATGTTTAATTAATTCATTTAAACAAATAATTATATTTTGTTATTTCTAATGTTACAGCAAATATCATCTCTCAATCAGCTCATGAAGAGTCCTGTCCATCTTTAGACCGCTCCGTTCTCATCATCCTCCACTTGAGGACGGTTTTCACCATCGTTCTGGTTTCTCTGCAGCTGCTGCTGCTTGGACTGCTTCACCGTGGGAAACTCAGAGTCACATAAAAATATCTGAAACTCACATTTATATAAAAAAGTAGATTTTAGTTGTTAAAGGTCACATATTATGCTAAATGCACTTTTTAAATGTGTTCTAACATATCCATGGGTCCACGGTGTGCCTAGAGACTGCCAAAATATTTAAAAAAAATAACAATCTCTCCTGTTCTCACTCTCCCCCTTTCTGAAACCCCCACCCCTGCCCCCCAATATACTCCAGTCAGAATTTTCCCCTTTTCTGACCTCACAAACTGGAAAGCCAGAAGCTTCCACTGTGCAGCCCACACCCCTATTTCTTATTGGTCCACGGCCCTGACAGACAGAGGGCAAGGCGTATCTGGCTTCGCTTCCGGACAGGGGGTGGGGGCAGCTCAAAGATTGTATATTTGCGAGGGGAGCTGCAGCTCTTTTTAAAAAATAGGCCATTGTGAGATTAGCTGAACATCAGCATAGTACAATACATTATCTGAAAGTTTTTTTCAGCAAACAATTAAAGAAAAACGTATTAGGGACCACTAAGACCATATAATATGGTGTATAATAGTACAGAAAAGTGTATAATATGGGAGCTTTAAGATAAGGATGCAGAAAACCACCCATAGTCTGGGAAAACTGTCTGATCAGAGAAAATACTCTTCAAAAGGCACAAATATATTTTTACATTTTATTTTATTTTAATCTATTTTTACTTTTACTTTTGTCCAAGTTTGGATGTTAAGTGTCAAACCTCAGTCACATGTTCATGCGGCTGTAAGACATTTTCTCACACAGAGAAAAGGTTGGAAACCACAGCAGCAATGACCGATGAAGGAACTATTTATAAAAAGGCGAGATGACAGGTTTCTCAGTATATGTTATTTTGTGTTTAATTTCGGACTCTACAGATATCAGTTATATTGTGAGCTTCTCATACACAGACCACATTTTCTTAAGCACAATAATTTTAAATGTACAAATTATTCTATTAACACAGAACAATATGTGACCAATATGTGTATTATTTATTTATATAGCTAGTTAGGACAATTAGAAAACCAAACATTTATTCTCTCTCTTCTTGACACAAACACATAACAGAGGAAAAATGTACATTGTATATTCGATATCACTTGTTATAGGTCTGATGAGTATATCTGCTGTAGAGACATGACAACAATTCAAGTTACATTTGTGTTACATCACATTTGTATTGTTGATGGGACTACTTAATCTTTAGAAACTCAGAGTCACATAGAAAATACCTAATACTCACATATACAGTAAAAGTAAAATATAGTTTGGTCATTAAGATTATGACACATGCCCACCATGCTTTTAAGTCTGGGAAACCTGTCAGAACAGAGAAGATACTCTTTAAAATTGACCAATATATTTTTATATTTTATTTATACGCCCTGCCACCTGTGTCATAGTTGTTGTGTCCTTGGGCAAGACACTTCACCCACCTTGCCTCGTGTGAATGTCGATAGTTAGCCTGCTATCGGTGTGTGAATGGTAACGTGTAAATGGGAACAGGTCTCCCTTGCAAAAGAGTCTTCGGACTCAATGGGATTTACCTGTATAAATAAAGGTTAAAAAAAATAAATAAATAAATTTGATCCTTATTTACTTTTACTTGTGTCCTGGTTCTGGTGTAAAATATCAAACCTCTGAGTCACATACTCACGCTTGTAGCGGCTGTTTGTCTTTTTTTTTACACTGAGAAAAGGTTAGAAACCACAGCAGGGATGACGATGAAGGAACTACTTTTAAAAAGGCGAGATGATACTTTTCTCAGTATATGTTATTGTGTGTTTAATTGTGGACTCTACAGATGTATCAGTTATAATTTGAGCTTCTCATACACAGACCACATCAGAAAATGTATATAAAATGCAGATAAAAACGCTATTAAACAACACAGAGTTTCTACAGCTAAATAATGTAAACCTTTCTTGATGAATCTTACATGTAATTAAAATACAGATATAATGGTAATCAATGTTTCAAATATTTGTCAATTGCTTCGTACTTGTTAGATACTTCATACTTCATGAATTAAGTATTTCAATTAAATTCCTTAAATACACAGTATTGTACCTTAGTTGTAAAAGAAGTTACTGAAAATCATTCAAGCACATCTGGTAAAACACAACAAAAAGTTCCGTCTGAACTTCCTCCCTCTTCAGTTGCTCCTGCTGTAGCTGCCTGATGGTTTTCAGATTGCTGTTAGAGAAAAGAGACACAAAGAAAGACAAGAGGGATTATATAACAGTCATTCATCAGGTAAAAAACAAACTCTGTTTAACGCTCTGATTCATTCAGCATATGAGTTAAAGTACAAGTAAGAGAGGACATATCCTACAAACAATTTCAATTCCGTTTCAATTTTGTGTTTTGTTTGGAAAAGGGCTTGTTTAAATCTGGCTTGAATGTGACACAATGTAAACATTCATCATCTTCAGTTTTTTCTTTAGATATAATATGTGTCTCACTGTTGTTGTGCGTATCTTATCATGAATAATTATGTTTTATATTTCAGATTTTTCAATATTTTAAATATGCAAACATTTAAATAAATAATTCAGAAAAAAAATATTAAAGAAACCTTAGATCAACGTTTTTAGTAATTGATCATGTGTCTTAAGATTTTTTTTAGATGTGTTTCACTGATGGTTGTTCTGTCATTTATTATGAAATACACTGTATGAA
This sequence comes from Hyperoplus immaculatus, assembly GCA_949357725.1. Lineage (NCBI taxonomy): Eukaryota > Metazoa > Chordata > Actinopteri > Uranoscopiformes > Ammodytidae > Hyperoplus > Hyperoplus immaculatus. The sequence continues at coordinate 495,643 of OX442371.1, forward strand.
GTTTTTGTAGTTGATTTCATTTATGTAATTTGCAAAAAAAATGGGAATAAACAGTTGGAGGCTTTGGGAAGGAAAACACATATTTAAAAAAAAAACACTGAAAAGGAGTGAGACATGTACAGTAGGTAAAGATATGAACCTGTTTGATCTTTACCTGCTGCTCCTGCTAAAACTTCACCTCTTTTCTTCAAACTCCTTCTGCTTCTTTAGCTGAGAGATGAAGAGACACATGTTATTGAATCAATAACATTTAAACATTACATTCATGTCAGGATGAATTCTCTATTCTGATTGGTTGGAGGACGTTATAAAAACACTCTGGGTCAGGTTTTAAATCACTGTTTACTCTGAGCAGATTTTGGATGGTGAGTGGAACAGAGTGAGACATGGAGGTAAAAAGATGAACCTGTTTGATCTTTTCCTTCAGCTCCTGCTTCAACGTCGCCTTTTTCCTAAAACTCCACCCTCTGCTTCTTTAACTGAGAGGAGAGGTGAACACAACTAGTTTATTGAATCAAGTACATTTACATGATACAAAACTGTCTGATTCAGGTTTAAATCACTGTTTACTCTTTGGATGGTGATTGTTTTCTTCTCTGCATCACATTTGTGTAACAATAAGTGTGTTACTGTAAATAACATGAATTACTGAATGTCTGGAAAATAGGATTAAAAGGTCTGATCTAACTTCAACGTTTAAACTTGACTGACCAGAACTGTAACACACTGACATAGGATGAAATGTGACATGTACAATAATGTCAATGTTTTCCAGCTGTTTCAACAACAGTTCTCAAATTATGCTGCTTGATGGTTTCTGCTTGTGTGTGTGTGTGTGTGTGTGTGTGTGTGTGTGTGTGTGTGTGTGTGTGTGTGTGTGTGTGTGTGTGTGTGTGTGTGTGTGTGTGTGTGTGTGTGTGTTTGTTTGTGTGTCTGTGTGTGTGTGTGTGTTTGTTTGTGTGTCTGTGTGTGTGTGTGTGTGTGTGTGTGTTTGTTTGTGTGTCTGTGTGTGTGTGTGTTTGTTTGTGTGTCTGTGTGTGTGTGTGTGTGTCAACCAATTTGTAAGATATTGTCTGATTGCAGAGAGTTTATAATGATGAAATAAACCTACATTTTCTGGGACCGTACCTTACGCTCCAGTTCTTCCACTTTACTCTGAGCTTTCTCCTTTTCCAGTTTCTCCTCCTGGAGCAGCCTCTTGGTTTCAGCTTCCTGTTAAGGGAGCATGGAGAAAGACAAGATGAGAGATTATACAACACAGTCATTCCTCAATTAAAAACTTAATTCTACATAACACATTTACACCTCTGATTATCCTACTACAGGAACGTTCTATTTCAATGGAGTAAACTGAGGCGTTGAGAAGGAAAGAAACAAGAAGTTAAACAGTAAAATTTAGTCAAATATGTTGGTAAAAAGATGAACCTTTGTAATCTTTTCCTGCAGCTCCTGCTTCAACTTCGCCTCTTTTACATCAAACTCCTTCTGGTTCTTTAGCTGAGAGGAAGGACAGAGATGAACACAGACATTTAATTGAATCAATTACATTTACATGATAAAGCTCAGGTCACTGTTTACTCTTAGCAGATTTGGATGGTGAGTGTTTTCTCCTCTGCACCACCTTTGTGTAAAAATCACTGTGTCCATGTACTTTGATTGCTGAGTCTCTTGACAATAGGATTGAAAGGTCTGATCTACCTTCAACGTTTAAACTTGACTGACCAGAACTGTAACACACTGACATAGGACGAAATGTCACATGTACAATAATGTCAATGTTTTCCAGCTGTTTCAACAACAATTCCCAAATAATACTTTGCGTGTGTGTATATCTCGCTACAAGTTCTTAAAATGTCTGAATTCAGAAAGTTAATATTGATCATATAAACCTGGGACTCCAACTTATTCTTCAGTTCCTTCTGAGCTTTCTCTTTCTCCTGGAGCTGCTTGATGGTTTCTGCTTTGTTTCTCTCCAACTGGGAAAGTAAAGATACGAGACAAAAAAAAATTGTACAATAATTCAGACAGAAAATCCGAAATGGTACTTAGTGTGTGTGTGTGTGTGTGTGTGTGTGTGTGTCAACCAATTTGTAAAATATTGTCTGATTGCAGAGAGTTTATAATGATGAAATAAACCTAATTGTTCTGGGACCGTACCTCACCCTCCAGTTCTTCCACTTTACTCAGAGCGTTCTCCTTTTCCTGTTTCTCCTTCTGGAGCAGCCTGTTGGTTTCAGCTTCCTGTTAAGGGAGCATGGAGAAAGACAAGATGAGAGATTATACAACACAGTCATTCCTCAGTTAAAAAACTTAATTCTACATAACACATTTACACCTCTGATTATCCAACGGAAACTTTCTATTTCAATGGAGTAAACTGAGGCGTTGAGAAGTTTCTCCTTCTGGAACTGCTTGTCAAACAGAGATATGGAGAAAGACAAGATGAGAGATTCTACAAGTCAGTTATTGCTCAATTAAAAACTAGATTTTATTTAATCACACTTGTGAATATCCTACAGAGACTTCCTATATCTTAAAGCAGTGGTTCTCAATTATTTTCTGGCATGCCCCCCCTATGGGACATAAATGTTTCCGCGGCCCCCCTAAATTGAAATACTATTGAGAACCTGCTAATATTTATGTATTTATCTTTACAAAACCACCAAATGAGTTTCTGGCATGAGCATTCTGCATACAATCACCTTATTATCAAATTAGATAACAAAAATTAGCTGAGATAACTTCTGCAGCAAAAAAATTCAAAGTTCAGTTTATTAGCTCAATTTGTAACATTTAAACAAGACTGCTCAGTCTGTGTGAATCTCAGGACAGAGAAACAAGAGCAAATGATTCACTGAGGTTTGCATTTCATTCAAAACATTTTTAAACTGTAAACATAGTTAAGGTGTTTTTTCATTATTATAGGCAAATAGGCCTTCTGTGATGCGATAACCAATAATTAATTAATGTTATTATCAGTCTACTTGCTTGATTTCTTTTTAAATAGCCTACAGATACACTTGGAGACACATGTGGACATGTATTTACTGCAAATCGCGGCCTTTTTTTTTTTGGTTGGAAATCAAGGCAGCCCGCGCCCCCCCCCCCCCCCTGACAACTTTTTGACCCACCATTTGAGAAGCATTGTTTTTGGATTATCTCTTTATTTTGCTGAGAATAAAAACAACAAGAAGTAAGCTACACGTCTTTAAACATGTTTTTTCCAGGGGAGCCAACATAGGGGTGGAAAATAAATCAAGTTGTAGATGAAAAGATAAACCAAATGGGAAATTCATGAATACATTCTTAGGAATTCAAGTGAAACAAAAACATTAACCTCTGCGATCTTGTCCTTCAGCTCATTTTCAGCTTTCTCCCTCTTCTGCTGCTCATCCTCCAACTTCCACCTGAGAACTAATGGCCATTTAATCTGAAAGATGAAGAGGAGACAAAACATGTGAGGCATGTTCACTTCCCATTTTCATTCCCTGTCCTGTTGCAGCTCTTCTACTGGCAGGGATTATAAACAAAGTTTTGTGACCTAAAGTCAGTACTGTACAACTCTGCTCATGTAAGTTCGTCTTTTGGAATTTACTTTGCTGAATCTCAGGACACCTCAGAGTGTATAAAGACTTCTTCATGACCACTTACCCCAGAGGAGGACGTCTGAGCTGTGCTACTCTCCATCTGGAAAGAAATATAAAGCACAGTATGTATTTACCTGTCACAACCTCAGAGAGCAATACACACTTGGTCTCATATAATAATTATTCATTCTCATTGTTGACATTACTTTATTATTTACAGTCATATTCCTTATCATTTGTAATGTATATATATATATACACAATACATCTTGCTGAATTACATTGATTAAGAGAGTCATGTTCTTTTATTGAAGGTATTTTAATTTGTTAGAAAATCAAACTGTGCAGTTTAAGACCGTTAATGGTGCTATAGAGGTTTTTCTATGATCAATACATGTGGGAGCCATAATGGGAATATGGAAATAATGAAATGGAAATAATAATTCATACAGCTATGGTTAAATTGAGTTGGTATTCTGTCTGGCTCCCCCTGTAGGCCAGGGTCATTATTGTTTTCATTCACCTAATGAAGGGATTTAAATCACCTGGTTGTATGTGAAACAGATGAGAGTGAGACGGGGAAGCGGGACAGTTTTTTGACTGCAAATCGCAAATGTTTGTTTCAGAGTATAGCGAATTCAGAAGAATACTTTTGTTTGAAGCTTTGCCAAATAAAGAACTTTTTTTTGAACTTCAATTCAGAGATTGCTTTGTTTTGATTTTGGATTGCGCGTCATCTACCCCGCTCCTCTAGTGGCTTACAATCTCTCACAAAAAGGCCACTATATCAAGTCAAAAAACTCCGCCAGGACGAAGAGGATGAACACCGCATCGGAAGGAAAGGCACACCGGAGCGTGCAGCTTGGACCGGTCGTGAGTAAATTAATAAATTCATGAATGAACCCGTGCACTACGCTGTCAGTAAATTCTCCATTTTTTTTCCTCAACATTTTAAATTGGTCAATGTAAAAAAATATAAAGAGTATGATTTCATATTTTGCTTACATCTCTGTCTTCATGTCCTATTACTTTACTCACTTGTTTGGTCTTGTTTTTCCCTTTTCCCTCATTCAAAACCTCTCTCTCATCGGTTCCAATGGAAGGGCTTCGTTTGGTCTCTGTAAAAATAAATGCAAAATGATTTATTGTACTTTACTTGAGGAAGATATCACAGCATATGAGATATTTTAATACACAACTGAGTATTAAGTATGTGTTAACAAACAGCACACCTGACAATGTGACTGATTGGAAATAAATGAAGACATACAACCAAATGTTCTACAGCTCCAGGTAGCACACTGACATTTTGGTTAAAAAACACTTTCACTTTTACCAATAACAGTTGTGAGACTTCTGTAAAATTAATAAAACATTGCAATTTATTTGTGACTTACTTTCGTTGTGTCTCCATTTCAACACACCAAATGCAAGTAACAGAGATAGCAGGATGCAGACAGCCAAACTAACAGCCAGACCAATTGTGGTAGAAGAACTGGACTGGACATTAAAGAAATCCTCTGAAATGATAAAAATTAGAATAACATGGCATTAATATAAAACTCGACCTCAGCTATTTGAATCTTAAACTGGGATCAACATTTACAGAATTACTGTTTTCACCTGGAACATTGATGTGTGCCTCTCTAGTCTGGTTGATGTCCTTCTGTTGGACTCTGCAGGTGAAGTTGTTGCTGTGTCTCTTCTCCACAGTCACTCTGCTGCTGACAGTATAGAGGTCATCAGGACCTGTGACTGTCTCTGGAGGTCCAGCAGAGAGGAGCTTTCCCTCACCGTCCAGCCAAAGCACCTCAGGCTTTGGATACCAGCCTCTAGACTCACACTGTAAAATCACTCCTCCTCTGTTTCTGTCAGTCCCTGCTAAACTGATGACAGGCAAGGGGATAGTATCTGATGCTGAGGAAAAGGGGAAAGTTTAAAAACAGCAGTGTCAGTGAACAAAAAAATATTGAATTAATAATCTCCAAAACATAATTAAAATCTAATAATTAAAATCACCTTTAAGTTCGTCAATATTCAAGACTTTTATGAGATCCACATTGGCATGATGATACAACTGTTATGAATGTAATGTCTAAAGTCTTGTATTATTCAGTTTCTTAAATAGTAGGGAGTGATTTCCGACTGATTAATTGGACAAAAAATGTATTTTTCCGTGCCAAAAGTTAATGTATCTGTTCTGGCGCCATTGTAAACTTTCCTTTCCCGACATCAAAGTAAGTTTTTCCCACCAAAATCCTTTATAGGATACAGTGTCTATACCAGTGTGCTATGACCACATACTGTATTTCACTACTTACCAACAACAAGCTTAACGGAAGATTTTTTATGGAGTAGTGGGATGTCACATTCATATGTTCCCTGATCAGAGGGTTCCACTTTGGAGAGTTTCAGTGAAATGTTTCCTTGCTCAAGTTGGTCATTGAACAGTGAAGTTCTTCCTTTGTAGGATGGATTTCTGACATTTTCCAGGTCCTGACGAGAACGGCGCACATTGACAAATCTTGGGCTCATGTCAGATCTCTTCCACTCCAATGTCTCTGTAGTAACATCGAACGCAGGTTTCAGGTGGCATGGCAAAACGATGTCATCGCCAACTCTTGCTACTATTGATCGAGTTGGACCAATCATCTGAGACTGACCTAGAAAGACATAGATCTTTAAATTAATTCCTGCACTATAAAGCACCCATCAAATAAAAAAGGAATATTTGTTCTTATTTGAACAGTAAATTATAAGTTTAGTATGAGTCATTTCAATTTCAAAATAAGTAGGATAAAAATGTGTCGTTAATTGCAATGATAATGTAATGAACACAGGCAGGCATCCAACCAGCTTTATCTCCAATATATCTTCATATATAATACAATGTATTCATGAAGACAGGGTTGCTGCAACAAGACTACAACAGGATTCTTTAAAGTATGTGATTTACCTCTACAAGGGTGTGTCAGGAGAAGATGGAAAACCAAAACACTGAGGGGAATTTGAAGGGACAGTCGGTCGGCCCCATGAAGCATCCTACATCTCTGAAAATGGAGCAACGGCATAGAGTATAAATAATAATTTAAAATTGTTATTTAGGTAAAATTTTGCCATGACTGAGCAGTCTTAAAGAAGCACTGCACCTAGCATTTGTGAGATACATATCAAAAAGAGAAAAAGCTAAATCCTGAAGCAGCAGTTATCGAGTCATGAATTATCTACCTACTACTACTGGGTCAAGGTCACAATAGTGTTAAACTGCGAATGTCTTGTTATTTCTTCTCTTTTGTGATTTTAACGTAAAGACAAATCATGAAACAAAATGGTATGTAGCTTGATAACTTGGCTTAATAATAACAATAATTATCTACAGTATGTAATTATGTGCACATGTGAACCTATGTAAAGTTTGTAAGTTTAGTTGTTAATTATCTATGGATTCCATTTGTCTAATAATGGAAATACAACTAGCAGAGAATACCCATGATGTACTTTTGCATTATGAAAAAATCTTTTCTGTTATTTGCTATATTGAAAATCAAATAGATTTCACCGTCACATATGTCTATGGCTGCTCGGCTAAATGTAGCATTTTCTTTCATGGTGCAGGGAAACTGTTCTACTTTCACTTAGACAAAAGCTTTAAAACCAACTTTTTTTAAATCTTTTTTTATCTGTTATTAACTCAATCTAATCCTAATTGAGATATACAGACCAACATGCAATTTTGAAATACCACTACACATGTATAATTGATCAAAATTAAATCAAAAGAAGACGTACCTGCTGCATGATGTGTGGTTCATATCAGGAAACTGTAAATTATTGACTGAATGTATTGCTAAACAGCTGAACTTTGACCCAGTTTGTATCTAGCTGATCACTACTATAGCATATTACAACTGCATTAGGATAGCCGTTTAACAAGCCTAGGTTGTGTATAAACACCGATAATTTTTCAGCACGCACACACTGTAGACAGGTAGCGGATGGTTAGTAGATATTAGCTGATTTTGACAAGAAGTGTTTTAGATTAGAATTACTGAGTATGCCTTCAAGAGTGTAATTGGGTTTGCTACAGCAGGGGGCAGAAAAGGACCTTTTTCTTTCAAGTTGAAACAGTTTGGAAATTAGCACAATCATTACATACCAAAAAGTCCAGATCAAGCCCTCACATCAAAGTGATTCAAATTAGCTTAATTTAACGTAGATATTATTTTCTCTAGATCTACACGTACAGTACATATCAACAGAGGTACAGCCATGTCATCAGTTCTGTCTACCGTTTTCAGAGCCTCTCGGCCTTTCAGGCTGTTTCTCTGTTTGTTAAGCAGGGTAATGTCCTGTTAAAGTTTTAAAAAGTTTATTTTTTTCAAATATATGTGCTTTATTAGACAGGTCGGAGAGACATAGATGAAATGGGGCAGGAAGGAGAATGACATGCAGAGAACGACCACAGCCGGATTTGAACCCGTAAGTCTGCTGCTTCTGAGAACTGAACCTCTATGGACAGGCGCTCTAACCAATACACCATAAGCACTTCTCCCACCATTAATACTTTGTTGAACCCACAGTGAGTCTGGCCCCAGTGTTTGCATCAGTGTTTAGAAAAAATATTGAACAGGAAGAGGAAGTTTTTATCTACATTAGAATTTGGCTGTACTTTAGTCTGATGCTCAGAAAGCAACAAGACACCATGGAGGCTACAGCTCTCTGCCTCAGAATATGTGAGTACTGAGTTGCTGGTTTCTTCTTTTTAAGTTCTAAATATATATGTGAATTAGTCAATAGTTGATGAAAAGTTTGTTTTCTTTGTTTTTTCCAGTGACACTTGTACTCATTCTGCCGGGTGCACATGTTCAGAACAGAGGCAAGTTGGATATTTTTTATCATATTTTTCTTAATATTCACATCAAATTTAGTACATACGTTAAACTAAATGATGATATATTTAAATGTTTAACATTTGTTATGTGCTAAAGAATCTCGGTTCCACTTGGCTTGACTTGACTGTTTCTAATTAATGTCCACGTTGAGACTCCAAATTTTAACCATATCCGTAAGAAGGTGCAGATACACTGATTGTGGTCTTGTGCTTTTCTGATCTATTTGTAGATTATCTTTTATGTATTATTATTCTCTGTCCTTCCTTCTCAGGTGCAGCCATCCATGTTGTTTCAAACAGACTGCAAGTGTTTGAATTACAGTCAGTCTCGTTTCACTGTGAGGGTCTTGATGGCTCCACTCAGCTGAAAGGGATCAGAAATACAGTGGAGTTCATTTCAGTGTGCAAAGAGAGGACGCCTGTACTGTATTTCACTGTTGAGCGAGCTTATCCAGCAGACAGTGGAGAATACTGGTGTGAGACTAAGGACGGAGAGAGAAGCAACAGCGTCACAATCAGCATCACAGGTATGTATGAGGCCAACTGCACCATATTTTATATGGAACAATATTAGCTTTATTTATTGTTTGATTGTCGATTAATCCAATGAACACTTAATTCTAAAAACATTTGAATATCCTGCCTGTTTTTATTTATATGGCAGATTTCACAAGTTTATGTTTCTATAACAAGATAATGCTTGAAATCCATGAGATTTGGTGAGAAAGAGCTAGAGGAATATATTGCAAGGCGATGAAAATTGTATTTTGTAAAATTTCCACAAAAAATTAAAAGCTGTAAAACCGTTTGTTTTTCAGCTGGTTCTGTGATCCTGGAGAGTCCTGTGCTTCCAGTGATGGAGGGCAACGATGTGACTCTGAGCTGCAGAAACAAGACAACTTCCTCCAACCTCAAAGCTGATTTCTACAAAGATGGCGTCCTCATAAGGAGCAGTTCTACAGGGGAGATGACCATCCACAATGTTTCTAAATCTGATGAAGGATTCTACAAGTGCATTATCTCTGGAGTTGGAGAATCACCACAGAGCTGGTTTGCTGTAAGAGGTAACTGACTAAACATTGTAAAAAGGTTCTTCTAAATGCAAAGAACAATACTGATTTCTGTTTCTAAAATAAACATTTTCTTCATCAATACATTTACGCGTGGCGGCGTGAGGTATGTCCTGGAGAGCTAAGTAAGTAAGGAGTTTAGTGGACGCAAGACTTGATCATTAGCCAGTGGAGGTGAATGAAGGCAGGGGTGATGTGCTGCCAGGGATCAGTGCAGGTGAGGATGCTGGAGGCAAAGTTCTGCACTCACTGGAGACTGTTCAGGGCATTACTACTAACCCGAACAAGACTCCATTACAGTAATCCAGGCGGGGGGTTGAAAGCATAGTTTAGAGTCTCTACTAATGGGTCGGGGAGTAAGAGATGTAGCTTGGAAATGTTTTTGAGATAGAGGATGGATTTGGTTTTGGATTTGATTTGGGAGTTGAAAAAGATGGTGCAGGTTGCAGACCTCGGGGGATGGGCAGATGGAGAATTAAGATAATCTTTCTAATCCATTTTATCTAACAATAATAGCAATAGACTACTTCCTGCAGGTCATTATTGTCCACATAATACTTCAGAGGGTCTAGTCAGAAGTGATCCCATTATTTGTTCCCTGAAAAAGGCCTTTTGGAGTTCTTTGGAATTGAAATTGTTTTTGACATTTTTGTAACCTAAACTTTTTCTTCAGCCTCTGGAAAGTTGACTTATTCTCTTTGTTCCATTTCAGCTCATTCACTGGACTTGAACTGCTTAAACTTCAAAAGAACTGGAAACATGGGGCTGTTTTTGACCAATAGCATACTTCCTCTTGTCTTTGCAGCTCTTAACAGAGAGACCTGTTCGCCGTTAGACCGCTCTGTTCTCATCATCCTCCACTTGAGGACGGTTTTCACCATCGTTCTGGTTTCTCTACAGCTGCTGCTGCTTGGACTGCTTCACCGTGGGAAACTCAGAGTCACATAAAAATATCTGAAACTAAAAATTATTTATTTTTTAAAACAGTTTTTAGCTGTTAAGATAAGGACACAGAAAACATCCTATTATCTGGGACCTGTCAGATCAGAAAAGATACTCCTGAAAAGGCACCAATATATTTTACATTTTACTTTTGTCAGTTTTTACTTTTACTTTGTCCAAGTTGTGTGTAAAGTGTCAAACCTGTGTCACATGTTCATGCGGCTGTAAGACATGTTCTCACACAGAGAAACGGTTAGAAACCACAGCAACAATGAGCGATGAAGGAACTATTTTTAAAAAGGCGAGATGACAGGTTTCTCAGTATATTTTATTTTGTGTTTAATTTAGGACTCTACAGCTATCAGTTATAATTTGAGCTTCCCATACACAGACCACCTTTTTTCAAGCAGAAGAATTTCAAATGTACAAATTATTCTATAAACACAGAACAATATGTGACCAATATGTGTATTATTTATTTATATAGCTATTTAGGACAATTAGAAAACCAAACATTTATTCTCTCTCTCTTGACACAAACACATAACAGAGGAAAAATGTACATTGTATATTCAATATCACTTCTTATAGGTCTAATGAGTATATCTGCTGTAGAGACATGACAACAATTCAAGTTACATTTGTGTTACATCACATTTGTATTGTTGATGGGACTACTTCATCGTTAGAAACTCAGAGCCACATAAAAATACCTAATACTCAAATATACAGTAAAAGTAAAATAAAGTTTGGTCATTAAGATTATGTGACACCTGCCCACCATGCTTTTAAGTCTGGAAAACCTGTCAGAACAGAGAAGATACTCTTTAAAATTGACCAATATATTTTTATATTTTATTTATACGCCCTGCCACCTGTGTCATACACAGTAAATTTTGAAGTGTTAAAATAACACTAAAAGAGTTAAATTTAACACCATTTCCGAGTGTATTTGGTCCCACTCAGAATTGGAGTTAAATTAACTCTCTTCAAAGTGTTACAATTTTAGAGTTAAATTAACTCAAAATAGAGTTAAAAATACACTGTATAGTGTTATTTAAAGCCTTATAGAGTACTTTCTACACCCCGTCTTTTAACTACCGAAATTGACACCAACACTAGGAGGCATTCTACTCCAGCTGTTGTTATATTAACTCAGATAGAGTTAATGGAGTTTGACACTGCATATTTAACACTGGTGAATTTACTGTGTAGTTGTTGTGTCCTTGGGCAAGACACTTCACCCACCTTGCCTCGTGTGAATGTCGATAGTTAGCCTGCTATTGGTGTGTGAATGGTAACGTGTAAATGGGAACAGGTCTCCCTTGCAAAAGAGTCTTCGGACTCAAAGGGATTTACCTGTATAAATAAAGGTTAAAATAAATAAATAAATAAATTTGATCCTTATTTACTTTTACTTGTGTCCTGGTTCTGGTGTAAAATATCAAACCTCTGAGTCACATACTCACGCTTGTAGCGGCTGTTTGTCTTTTTCTGACACAGAGAAAAGGTTAGAAACCACAGCAGCAATGACGATGAAGGAACTATTTTTAAAAAGGTGAGATGATACTTTTCTCAGTATATGTTATTGTGTGTTTAATTATGGACTCTACAGATGTATCAGTTATAATTTGAGCTTCTCATACACAGACCACATCAGAAAATGTATATATAATGCAGATAAAAACGCTATTAAACAACAACACAGAGTTTCTACAGGTAAATAATGTAAACCTTTCTTGATGAACCTTACATGTAATTAAAATACAGATAAAATGGTAATCAATGTTTCAAATATTTGTCAATAGCTTCGTACTTGTTAGATACTTCATACTTCATGAATTAAGTATTTAAATTAAATTCCTTAAATACACAGTATTGTACCTTAGTTGTAAAAGAAGTTACTGAAAATCATTCAAGCACATCTGGTAAAACACAACAAAAAGTTCCGTCTGAACTTCCTCCCTCTTCAGTTGCTCCTGCTGTAGCTGCCTGATGGTTTTCAGCTTGCTGTTAGAGAAAAGAGACATGGAGAAAGACAAGAGAGATTATACAACACAATCATTCATCAGCTCTGAATCAATCAGCATTTGTGTTTAAGTACAAGAGAGAGAGGACATATCCTGCAGAGAATTTCAATTCTGTTTTAATTTTGTGTTTTGGTTTGGAAAAGGGCTTGATTCATTCTGGCCACATGAATGTGACACAATGTAAACATTCATCTTCCTACATTGTTTTTGCTTAGATATAGTATGTGTCTCACTGTTGTTGTGTAGTTTATCATGGATAATTATTTTTTTCATTTAGTTTTCTCAATATATTTAATATGCAAATGAGCAAATAAATAATTCAGATGCTTTGTGAATAAAATAAAAGGTACAGAAATCTTCTTAAAAAATATTTACAGTAAATATTAATTTGTCTAATTTTCTTTAGATGTGTTACACTGTTGGTTGTCGGTAGTTTATTAAGTTAATAAATTTTTTCATAGTTAATTGCATATATTTGAAATGTAAAAATGTAAAGAAACAATCAGAGGGTTTGAGAAGGAAATAAACAAGGAGAAAGAAGTGAGACATGTAGGTAAAAAGTTGAACCTGTGTGATCTTTTCCTCCAATGTTTTTTAGGTGCTCAACAACAATTCTCAAATAATACTTTATGTGTTCTCAAAATATTTTCGGAAATTCAGAAAAGTGATGATAATCAAGTAAACCTATTTTTTTCTGGGTCTGAGGTAAACATTTTTTTTTACATAATACAGTCTATTTACAATTGCAATTATGCCACATAGACTTTCTATTTCTTAAAGAATCTTCATGGATTATCTCTGCGTTTTGGTGTGGAAAAGGACAGAAGTCATTCTGGTCTCAGTCTATTATGAAACCCAACATATAGGACATGCATTGTAAACATTCAGCTGCTATCCCATTTTCTTTAGATGTAAGATGCGTTTCACTATTTGTTACTGTGTAGTTTGTCATCGTAGTGTATTTCACGCAGTAAAAATAAAAATTAACAATCAATCTTTTTTAATATGATACACAAAAAGTGAGGAATTTAAAAAAAGTTTTCCTTTCAGAAAGATTAAGATGAAGATATCAACCTTTTTGTTCTTGGTCTCCAGCTCATCTTTCAGGCTCTGCATCTCTCCATTCAGCTGCTGCAGCTCAGTTTCTTTCATTCCAATCTGCACAGAGAGAAATGGTAAATGGTAAATGGACTCCACTTATAGGCACTTTTCCCTGGTTTTTCACAGACCCAAAGCGCTTTACATTGTTTTGTACACATTCACCCAATCACACACACATTCATACACCGATAGCAGCAGCTACCACGCAGGGTTCAAGCTAACTATCGGGAGCAATTCGGGGTTTAATGTCTTGCCCAAGGACACTTCGACGTGGCGGGGAGGCAGGGAATCGAACCACCGACCCTGATCCAGTGGCCGACCGCCCTACCCGCTTCGCCACAGCCGCCCAAGAAGGTTAGGAGACATTAAGGGGCTTGTTAATTATAAACATTTATGAACTTTACACTAAACGAAAAATTACAAAATGTCACTTGTGTTTATGTCAACCAATTTGTAAAATATTGTCTGATTACAGAAATACAATAATGATCAAATAAACCTCATTTTTCTGGGACCGTATCTTATGCTCCAGTTCTTTCACTTCACTCTGAGCGTTCTCCTTTTCCAGTTTCTCCTTCTCAATGAGCAGCCTGTTGGTTTCAGCTTCCTGTTAAGGGAGCATGGAGAAAGACAAGATGAGAGATTATACAACACAGTCATTCCTCAGTTAAAAAGGTAATTCTACATAACACATTTACACCTCTGATTATCCTACAGAGACTTTCTATTTCTTAAAGCATTGTTTTTGGATTATCTTGTTTTTTTGTGAAAAAGGACTCGAGGCATTCTGATCTCACTTGGATTCGACTCAAAATATAATCTTGACTCCACAACTTTTTTTTACATGAATGTGACACATTGTAAACATAAACTGTCTTAAATTTCTTTAGATTTGTTTCATTGTTGGTTGTTCCGTAGTTCATGATGAAATATATGTTGTTTGTGTAGTTGATTTCATATATTCAATATGTAAAAATGGAAATAAACAATCAGAGTCCTTGAGAAAGAAAGAACAAAAAATGAAAACAGTGAAAAGGAGTGAGACATGGAGGTAAAAAGATGAACCTGTTTGATCTTTTCCCACAGCTCCTGCTTCAACTTCGCCTCTTTTTCCTCAAACTCCTCCTTCTGCTTCTTTAACTGAGAGGAAGGACAGAGATGAACAGACAGTTTATTGAATCAAGTACATTTACATGAAATAAAAACTGTCTGGCTCAGCTTTAAATCAAAAGGTTTACTCTTAGCAGATTTGGATGGTGATTGTTTTCTCCTCTGCATCACATTTTTGTAACAATCACTGTGTTACTGTAAATAACATGAATTACTGAATGTCTGGAAAATAGGATTAAAATGTGTGATTTAACTTCAACGTTTAAACTAGACTGATCAGGGGCCGGTTTCCCAAAGCCTTCGTAGAGCCTTCTTAACGCTACGTCATTCGTAACCCCTACGTAGAGTTCCTACTTAACATTTCGCCTGTTTCCCGAAACGTTCTTTGCTACGAATCCCTTTCGTACGTCATACGTTGGTAAGGTTGGTCTGGAGCGCCCGCAGAGCCTTCTTAGCTCTACCGTAGGGATGTTTCAGCTCTCATTTGTGTCATTTAACTAATAAATCTGACTGTATTTCATATCAAACGGACACAGCGATGACTGTATTAAATAACAAACTGTTAAAAACGATAACTATAGCGTACATATCACATTTAAAGTAAGCTATATATGTTAGCAGAATACCATTCACTCTGATTCACAAAGTGTTCAAACTATAAGTAGCCTACATAGTCATCTAACTGACTTGACAATCAGCATTAACTGATTGGATGCGATGTCCGTCAATATGAAAATAGGCTACTTTATACGTGATACACTACAGCCTACAGTCGGATCGTTTTTATCAGTTTGATATTTAATACAGTCATCGCTGTGTCCCTTTGATATGAAATACAGTCAGATTTATAAGTTTAATGACAAGTGAAGTCCCTGCGATCGCTGTGGCATCGCCAGAGATAGGCTTGGCTACTACAGACCCCCACATTTCCTTCCGTAAGCACCATGCGTAAAACGGACACGAGTGACATCCCTGTTGCGCATGGAACTGCCACAAGTCATTCATGAAGAAAATAATTGCTGGAAACAATCTTAATCTCCTCCGCTGTTTCTATATTTTTCAATAGCCCAGGCTACCTTTTTTAAATCAGTAGGCCTATAGGCTATGGTAATACGTTCGACCAAGGTTAACACTAGAACCATCGCACTGTGTTCCACACACTGCGGAGCTGTCAGCTGAGCCGGCTCAGCTGACAGCTCCGCAGTGTGCGTCGGATTCTCCGCCTCAAAACATGTAAACGTGTGAAAAAATTAATGAATAATCAATTAAAGCTTACCTTAAAATAAGTGTGCCATGTTGCTGTTTATTGTATTTAGGATTTTAGCTCATTTGGACGCTGTTTGGGCCGTCTGTTTTTATTGATATAGGCCATTGGCGATATTCTACTTTCAGTTTCCTTACTGACCCACCACGAAACGTGATTATTGTTCTTAAAGATACTTAGATTATAAAGCAAGAGGTGTTAAATAAATGTTTCCGCTTAGAAGGATTTCTAGTAATCTTTTATTCGCAAAGACTTGTCATGCAGCTTCGCATGAAATAAGCAGGAAATGGAAAATCGAACTCTGAGCCATCGATTTCAGCCCTGGACAGCGCCGTGTACGAGCCACGTAGGGACTGTTTCTTAAGAAGACTCCTAAGAGACCGTTCGGGAACCACGACTACAGAGGTAAACAACTCTGGTAAGTCATAACGTAGGAGTCTTCGTAGCTCGCTAAGAGATGACGTTATCGGAAAACCGGCCCCAGAACTCTAACACACTAACATAGGAAGAAATGTGACATGTACAATACTGTCAATGCTTTCCAGCTGTTTCAATAACAATTCTCAAATAATACTTTGATTGTGCATATCTTGCTACAAGTTCTTAAAATGTCTGAATTCAGAAAGTTAATATTGATCATATAAACCTGGGACTCCAAATGAGCTTTCTCTTTCTCCTGGAGCTGCTTGATGGTTTCTGCTTGGTTTCTCTCCAACTGGGAAAGAAGAGATATGAGACAAAAAAAAATGTACGATAATTTAAATGTTTTCCAGCTGTTCAGACAAAAAATATTAAATGTGTGTGTGTGTGTGTGTGTGTGTGTGTGTGTGTGTGTGTGTGTGTGTGTGTGTGTGTGTGTGTGTGTGTGTGTGTGTGTGTGTGTGTCTCTGTGTGTCTCTGTGTGTATATATGTCAACCAATTTATAAAATATTGTCTGGAGAAAGACATGGAGAAAGACAAGATGAGAGATTATACAACACAGTCATTCCTCAGTTAAAAACTTAATTCTACATAACACATTTACACCTCTGATTATCCTACTTCAGGAACGTTCTATTTCAATGCAGTAAACTGAGGCGTTGAGAAGGAAAGAAACAAGAAATTCAACGGTGAAATGTAGTCAAATGTGTTGGTAAAAAGATGAACCTTTGTAACTTTTTCCTGCAGCTCCTTGTTAAACTTCTGGTTCAAGTTCGCCTCTTTTACTTCAAACTCCTCCGTCTGGTTCTTTAGCTGAGAGGAAGGACAGAGATTAACACAGACATTTAATTGAATCAATTACATTTACATGATGAAGCTCAGGTCACTGTTTACTCTTAGCAGATTTGGATGGTGAGTGTTTTCTCCTCTGCACCACCTTTGTGTAAAATGTGTCCATGTACTTTGATTACTGATGCTGTGTCTGAAATCGCGCACTCATGTAAGTGCACTTACATTGAGTGCACTTTATTATCCCTATAGTACACTTACTTATAGACGCAGTGCTCTCATTTCTACAGTGCACTGTCCAAACTGCCGTCGCGCACCTACCGGAAATGACTTTGCATTTTGAAGGTTCTTCTTCGGTGGTGTTTTTTTTTTAAACGGTCGGATACAGTCTAAAACAGTGTAGTTGTACGGAAAAACTAAACAAATGTGTAATTTAACTTTTGTAGAGCGCGTCCGTCTCCACAGTTGCTTCAAGCTCCTCTATTTTGATTTTAATGTCCCGTCCTCTCCGCTACGTAGGCAAGATGGCGGCCGTTGAGTGTGGAAAGTGTCCATCGCTCCACACTCAAGTTTTAGACCGTTTTGAGTGCACGACCGAGGAACTTACAGTGCACTGCATTTTGGCACACTCTCCGGTTTTGCGCAAAGTGCACACAAAAAAGTAAGTGTAAGTACAGAAGTGCGCGATTTCAGACACAGCATGAGTCTCTTGACAATAGGATTGAAAGGTCTGATCTACCTTCAACGTTTAAACTAAACCGACCAGAACTGTAACACACTGACATAGGACGAAATGTGACATGTACAATAATGTCAATATTTTCCAGCTGTTTCAACAACAATTCCCAAATTATACTTTGCTTGTGTGTATATCTCGCTACAAGTTCTTAAAATGTCTGAATTCAGAAAGTTAATATTGATCATACAAACCTGGGACTCCAAATTATTCTTCAGTTCCTTCTGAGCTTCCTCTTTCTCCAGGAGCTTTTTACAGTCATTTTAGTGTTTACCAGCTAATCCGACAAAAATTCCGAACTGGTACTTTGTGTGTGTGTGTGTGTGTGTGTGTGTGTGTGTGTGTGTGTGTGTGTGTGTCAACCAATTTGTAAAATGTTGTCTGATTGCAGAGAGTTTATAATGATGAAATAAACCAAATTTTTCTGGGACCTTACCTCACCCTCCAGTTCTTTCATTTTACTCCGAGCGTTCTCCTTTTCCTGTTTCTCTTCCAGCAGCTCCTTGTTAAACTTCTGGTTCAACTTCGCCTCTTTTTCCTCAAACTCCTCCTTCTGGTCCTTTAGCTGAGAGGAAGGACAGAGATGAACACAGACATTTAATTGAATCAATTACATTTACATGATGAAGTTATTATGATGTTTACTCTTAGCAGATTTGGATGGTGAGTGTTTTCTCCTCTGCACCACCTTTGTGTAAAAATCACTGTGTCCATGTACTTTGATTACTGAGTCTCTTGACAATAGGATTGAAAGGTCTCATCTAACTTCAACGTTTAAACTTGACCGACCAGAACTGTAACACACTGACATAGGACGAAATGTGACATGTACAATAATGTCAATGTTTTCCAGCTGTTTCAACAACAATTCTCAAATAATACTTTGCTTGTGTGTATATCTTGCTAGAAGTTCTTAAAATGTTGTCTGAATTCAGAAAGTTAATATTGATCATATAAACTTGGGACTCCAAATTATTCTGCAGTTCCTTCTGAGCTTCCTCTTTCTCCAGGAGCTTTTTACAGTCATTTTAGTGTTTACCAGCTGTTCCGACAAAAATTCCGAAATGGTACTTTGTGTGTGTGTGTGTGTGTGTGTGTGTGTGTGTATGTGTGTGTGTGTGTGTGTGTGTGTGTGTGTGTGTGTGTGTGTGTGTGTGTGTGTGTGTGTGTGTGTGTGTGTGTGTGTGTGTGTGTGTGTTGTGTGTGTGTGTGTGTTTGTGTGTGTGTGTGTGTGTGCGTGTGTGTGTGTGTGTGTCAACCAATTTGTAAGATATTGTCTGATTGCAGAGAGTTTATAATGATGAAATAAACCTACATTTTCTGGGACCGTACCTTACGCTCCAGTTCTTCCACTTTACTCTGAGCTTTCTCCTTTTCCAGTTTCTCCTCCTGGAGCAGCCTGTTGGTTTCAGCTTCCTGTTAAGGGAGCATGGAGAAAGACAAGATGAGAGATTATACAACACAGTCATTCCTAAATTGAAAACTGAATTCTACATAACACATTTACACCTCTGATTATCCTACTACAGGAACGTTCTATTTCGATGCAGTAAACTGAGGCGTTGAGAAGGAAAGAAACAAGAACTTCAACAGTAAAATTTAGTCAAATATGGAGGTAAAAAGATGAACCTTTGTAACCTTTTCCTGCAGCTCCTGCTTCAACTTCGCCTCTTTTACTTCAAACTCCTTCTGCTTCTTTAGCTGAGAGGAAGGACAGAGATGAACACAGACAGATTATTGAACCAAGTACATTTACACATTACGAATTATTCATGTCAGGGTGAATTCTCTTTCCTGTTTGGTTGGAGGACTTAATAAAACAAACTGTCTGGCTCAGGTTTAAATCAAAAGGTTCACTCTTAGCAGATTTGGATGGTGAGTGTTTTCTCCTCTGCACCACCTTTGTGTAAAAATCACTGTGTCCATGTACTTTGATTACTGAGTCTCTTGACATTAGGATTGAAAGGTCATAACTTCAATGTTTAAACTTGACCGACCAGAACTGTAACACACTGACATAGGAAGAAATGTGACATGTATACAATAATGTCAATGTTTTCCAGCTGTTTCAACAACAATTCCCAAATAATACTTTCAATGTGTATATCTCGCTACAAGTTCTTAAAATGTCTGAATTCAGAAAGTTAATATTGATCATATAAACCTGGGACTCCAAATGAGCTTTCTCTTTCTCCGTGAGCTGCTTGATGGTTTCTGCTTGGTTTCTCTCCAACTGGGAAAGTAAAGATACGAGACAAAAAAAAATTGTACAATAATTCAGACAGAAAATCCGAAATGGTACTTAGTGTGTGTGTGTGTGTGTGTGTGTGTGTGTGTGTGTGTGTGTGTGTGTGTGTGTGTGTGTGTGTGTGTGTGTGTGTGTGTGTGTGTGTGTGTGTGTGTGTGTGTGTCAACCAATTTGTAAAATATTGTCTGATTGCAGAGAGTTTATAATGATGAAATAAACCTAATTTTTCTGGAACCGTACCTTACGCTCTAGTTCTTTCACTTGCTTCTGAGCTTTCTCCTTTTCCTGTTCCTCCTTCTGGAGCTGCCAGTTTAAGGGAGCATGGAGAAAGACAAGATGAGAGATTATACAACACAGTCATTCCTAAATTAAAAACTTAATTCTACATTACACATTTACACCTCTGATTATCCTACTACAGGAACGTTCTATTTCGATGCAGTAAACTGAGGCGTTGAGAAGGAAAGAAACAAGAAATTAAACAGTAAAATTTAGTCAAATGTTCTGGTTCAAGTTTGCCTCCTTTTCTTCAAACTCCTTCTTCTGCTCCTTTAGCTGAGAGGAAGGACAGAGATGAACACAGACAGTTTATTGAATCACATTTACACATTACAAATTATTCATGTCAGGATGAATTCTCCTGTTTGGTTGGAGAACTTGATAAAAAAAACAGTCTGGCTTAAGTTTAAATCACTGTTTAGCAGGTTTGGATGGTGAGAAGTTTCTTCTCTTCACCACCTTTGTATACTGTGTCCCTGTAAATTACTTGCATGTCTAAGTTTATTGGCAAAAGGATTCAAAATTATTAATTTTACAACAATGTTAAAACTTGGCTTACAAGAACTGTAACACACTGACAAAGAAAGAATTGTGACATGTTCAAAAATTATTGCGTTTCCAGCTTTTCGACCACAATGATCAAATAATACTCTGTATGTGTATATCTATCCACAAGTTCTCAAAATTTTGTCTGAACTCAGAAAGTTAAAAATGAAAACCTCATTTTTCTGGCACTCCAACTGATTCCTCAGGTACTCCACTTCCCTCTGAGCTCCCTCCCTTTTCTCTTTCTCCTGCAGGAACTGCCTGATGGTTTCATCTTGGTTTCCCTCCAACTGGGAGAGAAGAGATACATGGTGAAAGACAAGATGAGAGATTATTCAACACAGCCACCCTCAGGTAAAAACAAATCTCTACTTAAACCTGCAGTGTGTAGAATTTTGGGTTTTATTTCCTAGCAGACTTTGTAGAAAATAATTATAATATCCATAAGTACGTTTAATTTAGTGCATAATAGCTGTAGATAGAATTATTTTTTTTCCCTTAGAAAGGGTCTCATATATGTCCATATTTCTCCATACCTTGGACCAAGGCATGGCGCCGCCATGTTGGAAGCGTCATGGTTGGAATGTCATCAGGTGCATTGTTTAGAATTTAGAATTGTTCTTGTCCTTGAAGGCCACTGTAGCTTCTGTTATTATTCAAAAGGGGTGGGGTTACCCAGGGAGCGTTGCATTCTAGAACTTTTTAGAATTTTCTAGAACTTTCTTGATGATGTCATATTACACACTGCACCTTTAACATACAGTATACTGTATACACATGTGATCATACTACACAGACTGTGTATATCTAAAAGCATAATTTCTGGATTATATTTGTTTTGGTCTGGAAAAGGACTGAAGTCATTCTGGTCTCAGTCAGGAGACCAAGTTTATTTCATATATTAAAAATGTAGAGTTTGATATTTCACTTAATCCATATCATTTTGTTATGGGACTGGATGCCTAATATTACAATGTGGTAAAAAATGTATGTCCATCTTGCCATTAGAGAGATTATCACATGTAATAAGAAATACGCTGGATGTTTTTGTAAGGGAATGGTCCCCATTAGAATTATACCTGAAAGAAGAATGGTCTAGAGTAATATGTATAGGGGTATGCATTTGAAAAGTGACTGAAGAACCACACGAAATATTTAATTTGGCACTGCAACTACTAGTTATATTTTAGTTTATCTTACTTTTATTTTATTTCTTTATGTGACTGTCTGTTTATGTATTGTGGTCTATACAGTATGTCTTGTATCACTTTGTGGTTCCTTGTATTGTCTCACATACAAGAAAAAAAGTTAAAAAAATAAAATAAAAAAAATAAAGAATAAATGTAGAGTAACAAACAGACCCTTTGAGAAGGACACATTTGAAAGTCTGGAAAACTATAAAAAAATGTGTTCCTCTCAGAAAGATTAAAGATTAAAATGATGATGAAATAAACCATCTTATTCAGGGACTCCAACTGATTCTTCAGGTTTTTCCCTTCATTCTGAGCTTCCTCCTTTTCCTGTTTCTCCTTCTGGAGCTGTCTGTTGGTTTCAGCTTGCTGTTAGGGAACAGAGACATGGAGAAAAACGACTTTACAATTAATTCAAGCATTTTTACAGATTATCTTTGGGTTTGGTCTGAAAAGGATAAACTTGAGTCATTCTGGTCTCAGTCTGAACTTGGACTCGACTCAAAATATAATCTTGATTACACTATGAATTAAACACAATATATAAAATATGGATGTGACACATTGTAAACATTAAACTGTTATCAAATTTTCTTTAGATGTGTTTCACTGTTGGTTGTTCTGTAGTTTCTTAAGAATTATATATGACTCACTTGCCTGCATTCCCACTTATCCCAACCGTAACTGGTATGGACCACGTTCTCTTAGCTAACACCACGTCTCCATGTCTCCTATCTATATGACCTACTGTTGCCAGCCAATGAATTAACTATTGAAAAAATCAAATCGAACTGGGAAGACGAACTACAAGTGACCCTTTCTGATCAGTTTTGGAGTAAAGCCCTTACAAATATCAAACTTTCCTCTTCATGTATGCGGCTTAGCCTCATTCAATTTAAAGTGCTCCACAGGATTCATTATAGCAAGTCTAAGCTCTCTAAAATCTACCCAGATACGGTTGAAGACAAATGTAATAGATGCTCGCTCTCACTGTGTGACCTTACACATATGTTTTGGACATGCCCAAAGTTATTTACTTTCTGGGATTCATTTTTTAAGGTTATTTCTGAAATAGCGCAGATCCATATCCCACCATCTCCTCATGTAGCTATTTTTGGAAGACTTCCGGATGGAAATGTTGCAACAAATACTCAATCCAATGTGATTGCTTTCTCCTCTCTGATCGCTCGAAGGAGCATTTTGCTCTTATGGAAATCCCGCCTCCCCCCATCATTTAAATCTTGGCTTCATGACATCATGTCCTTTTTAAAATTGGAAAAAATTAAATTTGCTTTGAAAGGCTGCGTGGATAAATTCCATTGTCACTGGCAAACGCCAGCTATTTTGACCGTCTGCCTGCGAGTGAAATTACACAGTAGAACCCAAAACATACTTTCCATTACATTACACTACTTTCCATTAAATTATTATCTGTCACTGGCAACCGTTGATTAGCTATTTTGATCGTCTGCCTGCGAGTGAAATTACACAGTAGAACCCAAAACATACTCTACATTACATTACACTACTTTCCATTAAATTATTATCTGTGCGCTGCTGCCTGTCCACCACCCTGCCCTCTCCTGTAGGAGTGACATATTTTGAACACTGGTGTAAAACATGTTTTACATTTTTTATTTTATTTTTTTTAAATCCAGCTGTGAAGTACTGCAACAATTCTATTATTTACATAACGCAATATTGAGATACTTCAATACTATACTTAATTTTTGTATCTTTTTTGTTTAAGGTTTTGTTTTATATCATTTATTTACTTGCTTAATTATCCTGTCTGTTCTATCCTGTCCTTGTCTGTTTGCTCTTGTCTGTCTGTCTGTCTGTCTGTCTGTCTGTCTGTCTGTCTGTCTGTCTTTATTTTTTATTATGCTGAGGAAGCTGGGAAAGGGGGTGGGTATTGGAGGGGTTAAGAAATCATAATTTGGAAAAAAAATGAAAATGCCTCTAACGGTAACTGTTTCTGAATGTATACTATACTGTCTCATTTTCTTCAATAAAATGTTTAAACAAAGAAAAAGAATGATATATGTAGTTTATGTAGTTTAATTAATTTATTAAATATGTACAAATGAAAAGTTCCCCAAATAATATGTTGTGTTTTTTTTGTGTGTGTGTGTGTGTGTGTGTGTGTGTATGTCAACAGTTTTTTTTTAAATAATGTCTGAGTTAATAATGATGAAATAAACCTCATTTTTCTGGGCCTCCAATTTATTATTCAGCTCCTTAACTTCCTTCTGAGCATTCTCCTTTTCCCGTATCTCTGTCTGGAGCTGCATGAAGGTGAATACAGAGAAAGAGTAGATGAGAGTTTATACAACACAGTCAATCCTCAGTTAAAATGAACCTAACTACTAAACGCATCTGAATATCCTACAGAGACTTTCTATTTCTTAGAGCATTTTTTTTCTTCCCTTTTTAAAGTCTGGACATGGACTCAAGTCATTCTGGTCTCAGTCGGGACTTGAACATGACTCAAAATATTATCTCGACCATGAATGAAACACAACATATAGGACATGAAGGTGACACATTGTTAACATTCAGCTGTCATACAATTTTCTTTAGACGTGTTTCACTGTGTGATGTGTAGTTCATCAGAAATATTTCTGTTATCAGTTTACATTACATTACATTACATAACATTACATTTTATTTAGCTGACACTTTTATCCAAAGCGACTTCCATTAATATAAGTGCATTCAACAATGAAGGTACGAACTCAGAACAACAGGAATCACATAAGTACTATAGCTTCAAATAAACCAAACTATTGATTATGATTATTTCATATATCAAAAATGTAACGTAACAAACAGATGTTTTGAGAAGGAAAAGTTAGATAGTGAGTAAAACTTTTAAAATGGTTCCACTCAGAAAGATTAAATATTTAAATAATGATCAAATAAATCTTATTTTTCTGGAATTCTAACTTTTAAGTCAGGGCATTTAGTTCCTTCGGAGCTTCTTGCTCCTGTTGTTGTATAGGTTATCATACATACAGTATATGTTATTGTGGTTTATTTCATATATTTAATATGCAAAAATGTAAATAATCTGACGCTCTGAGATGAAAAACAACCCAAAGTGATGGTACCAACAGGCCTTGAAAAAAATCAATATGTTGATGAAAAGATAAACAAATAGTGAAATGAATGAATACTTTCTTATTAAAGTAAAACACCATTTACCTCTGTATTCTTGTCCTTCAGCTCCTTTTCCTTCATCTGAACTTCGTTTTCAGTTTCTCCCCTCCTCTGCTGCTCATCCTCAAACTTCCGCCTAGAAACTATTGGCCACTTAATCTGAAACGATGAAGAGGTGACAGAGATTAGAGACAGGCAGCAGCTCTTCTACTGCCAGGTATTATAAAGGAAGCTTTGTGACCTAAAGTCAGTGCTGTACAATGCTACACAACTCTGCTTGAGTAGGATGTCACAGTCATCTTACAGAGTTTTATTTGCTGAATCTCAGGAAACCTCAGAGTGTAGAAATACTTGTACATGACCACTTACCCCAGAGGAGGACGTCTGAGCTGTGGCAGGGCGGCTCCCTTCCATCTGGAGAGGAAGATTAAGGACAGTATGTATTTACCTGTCACAACCTCAGAGAGCAATCCACACCAGGTCTCAAGTAATCATTTATCATTTTTACTCTAGATGATCTCAACATATAAATATGATACAAATAATGTTTACTTAAATAACTTAAAACTAAAAGAAACCAGATTAAAACAAGGGTGAGAAAGTTCTAAAGTGGATTGTACTAGGGATAAAAGCTGCAATTTGTATTAAAGTGTATATGCACCGAATACAATATGGAACTTAAATGTTACCTAAAATAAAAGAGAATCTTTTTTATTTTTCTCACTCATACATACATGACATATAGTACATAGCCAATAATGTTTTGAGGAGAAAAAAGTCAGAATTTTGCTATGATTGTTGTTTCCTTCAATACTTTACGCATGGGGTCACTAAGGACCCTGTCGGTAGTCTATGTATATAAAATAGTTTGGTAGGATGAGGGTTAAAACTGAACATATTGACATGTTCCTCCTCATTGGACGATACAGCTCAACTGATATAACTGAGTTAACCTTCCTCTCGTGTTAGGGTCGCCAACGACCCGTTTTGGTTTTCAAATGCATAAAAGAACCACTTACATTTTGTTTATTGCATCAAAATTTCTTGACTTTGTCAGGAACCTCTATTTCAACAAAATTAAAAAAATTAAAAATGTTTCACTTAATTATAAAATGCTCTGGTGGAAATTATAACACTGGTGGTGTTAGGGTCGTTTTCGACCCGGTTGTAGAATAAGATGTAAAAAACAATAACTAGAGCCAAAACTGAAATCATAAGTGCACTGTCAGCCAACACAATGACAGTCAGCTCCTCTCCCAATCATGTGAGCTCTGGGGAGGTTCTCATTTTGACTTTTTTTGCCCATATACCTGCATAAAAGCGAAACAAACAGACGGGCATATCCAGACATGTGAAGTCAATTCAGTATAGAGTTGGTGACTTGCAGAGTGCACATCTCCAATTTGCAGTATTCAAAAATGAGGAGATATACAGTGAGCCATGTTTTGGATCATGTTTTTGGTGAAAATGGCCACCTGATTCTAAAAATAAGAGGTGTCAGGTCTGCCGAAGCACTAAGGACAGAAAGATAAACGAATTGTGCTTTACCTGCAAGAAATATCTCTGCAAAGAACACTAACAGTGTTGCTTTTTGTCACACATCTGTACACACACACATACACATGCACACAGAGACTTTTACTCTGTTTCTTTTACTAGTTTTGGAGCTAGTAATTGATTTCGATTGGTTTGATTTGTTGATTGGTTGTTGTTTATTTGACCTTACAAATCTATATTTTGTGTTGTGACTTGTTCTAGTTTTCATTGTGTGTTTGTATAATGCTGAAATAAAAGTTTTTTTGCTCTTTTCTGAAATAAATATTTATAGGTCGTAATTGACCGGTAACACCATAGATGTTAAAAAGGTCAATAATATTAATATGAAAAAATAAATAAAACAAATTTTGTTAAGAAATGTGTTCTCATACCCCTCAGTAATAATCAGGTAACACAACAACCAAATATTTATATATATGATTCTCTTAAGGTTCATTTTACCATTTTTTAAACTGAAATTGAGGCGCATACTGACAAAAAAAAGGCCCAGCCGCCTACACCAAAAATATTAAAAACAATATTTTCATGGATAAGGGATCCTAACAAGGTAACCAAGAGATGAGAAACAAACTGGATGATAGATAATTGTTTTTAGTGTTTTTTACAGATGATTTCAGACACGGGTCGAAACCGACCCGCTAACACCATGGATGGTAGCAGAAAGTTAACACAGGAGGAAGGTTAAGATACATTAAATGTTAACCTCAATTATGCTGGTCTCCAGCTCCTTAAACCGCATCTCATGTTCAGTCCCCATCTTCTGATTATCATCCTTTAGCTGCAGGATTTCAGATTGTTTGTCTGCAAACTGTTGGGAAAGTGAAGATGAGAACTGTTTCATTATTGATGCACATTTGGGTACTACAACATGAAATCAGTAACAGAAATCCAGCCTTTGTAATCTAATATATCTAATATAAGGTGCTGCCAACAGATAGACATTTATGATGGTGCTTCAGTAACTTCTAGGTCGCTACTTTATTTGTACAACAGCAACAAACAGTTAGAAGCAGACACTGTCCTCCCAATGACGAAGGTCTTCTTACAGTGTAAAGCAGCTGTGGACACACTGTTAGAATCACTGCTAAATAACCCAAATCATTCTAGCCTCTAGACTTGGTTCTGGAAGTGACTTTACAAATAGATAGCTGGAAAAAATGCTTTTGATGAAAATATACAAATAGAAACCTTGTTTGTTGTAATCTGTAATTCCTTCTCATGGGTCGCCAGCCTTTGATTCAGTGTCTCCAAGTCCTTTTTCTGCTGTTCTTGGCTGTAAATGAGGCCTTTGGTGCTTTGAAATCTCTCCAGCCCCTTTGGAAGAACATAGGGATACATGACTTCCACATTGAAGTTTGTGAGTAATTATAAAACCTAATATAACAAACACTTACACTTAGTACAATATGTAAAAGTAGCTTAATATACAGTCAAGGGGATTTTATATGATATACGTATGTTACTGAGTGGAGGTAAACGACAAAGTAAACTTGGTGTACTTAGTCTATCCCCTCTTTCCTCATCACCCTTTATGTTGATTTTTCTTTGTTTTGCCTTCATACCATCTAATCAACAGAGTAACCACCACTGACTTGCAAACAACACATTCGCTTTTTTAGTTTTCTTTTTTGAGTAGTTGTAAAGCAAATATTGTTCAACACACTTTAAATATGTGATCTTCCACTATGCTCAGTGATAATAAACACAAAAATTAAGATGGAACATGAACCTCTTTGCTCTTGTCCTCCAGCTCTTTCTTCAGACTCTGCACCTCGTTCTCCTTCTGCTGCTTCTCTTCTTTCAGCTGCTGAAGCTCAACTTGTTTCATTTCAACCTGGAAGCACAGAGAGAAAGTTAATAAATAATGAGGGACAGGTTTATTTATTAAAATGTAAAACTTTACTCTACATACATCTGTCTCTAACCAATTTGGATCTTATATCTTAATTGAACTGCACAAATTAGCCTTTTGTTTGTGAATAAGTTCTTGTGTGTCTTGTCCACACTATCAATGACATAAAGAATGAAACCTCAAACTGAAATCAGTGCATTCAAGTTAAAATTAACCTCAGTCCTGTTGGTCTTCAGCTCCTCTTTCAGGGCCTTCACTCTATTTTCAGCTTCCTGTTTCCTCTGCACATCTTCCTGGAGCTGCTGATCTGATTTCTTCTTCTTTGGCTGATTTTATAATGGCAGGTTAGACAGTGAAGACAACACACAATGGCACGTCAAATACAAGTCAAGATGCCTCATTTTTGCAACATTTGAATTCATATGCATTTGATAAAGTTCAGTTATGCATGTAACATAAAAAATAAACACAATTATACAGAATTTGAATTTTTAGTATCAAGTTTGATTTGAAGTCTGTAGTGGTTCATACTGGGTCAGTAAATCAAACTTCCTATTTCAAGTCTCCATTTTCTTCCCTCAACATTTTAAATTGGTCAATGGAAAAAAAAGAAGAGTATGATTTCATATTTTTCTAACATTTCTGTGTTCTTGTCGTCTTTCCTGCTCTCAATTCTTTTTTACCTCTCTTCTGAAAGCAATGTCCTATTTCTTTATTCACTTGTTTGGTCTTGTTTTGACCTTTTCCCTCATTCAAAACCTCAATTCGCACCGATTCATCTGTCATGAGCTGCTGTGTCTCTTGCTTGCTACCAGATTGTTTATTCCTTCCTGCTCCATCGGTTTCATCGCAATGGCTTTTCTTGGTCTCTGTAAAAATAAATATAAAATAATTTATTGTACTTTAATTTTGGGAAGATATCAAAGCATATGAGATATTTCAATATACAATTGATTTTAAAAACAACACACCTGACAATTTGACTGGTTGAAAATAAATTAAGGCATACAACCAAATGTTCTACAAGTTCCATAACAGGTAGCATACTGACATTTTGGTTACATTTTTTTTTTTTTTACAATTCATTTCACTCTTACCAATAACAGTTGTGAGACTTCTGTGAAATTAATAAAACACTGCAATTTATCTGTGACTTACTGATTATATTTTGTTTCCATTTCAACACAAAAAATGCAAGTAACAGAGTAAGCAGGATGCTGACAGCCAAACTAACAGCCAAACCAATTGTGGTAGAAGAACTGGACTGGACATTAAAGAAATCATCTGAAATGATAAAAATTTGAATAACATGGGATTAATATAAAACTCGACCTCAACTATTTGAATCTTAAAATGGGATCAACATTTACAGAATTACTGTTTTCACCTGGAATATGGATGTTTGTCTCTCTAGTATGGTTGATGTCCTTCTGTTGGACTCTACAGGTGAAGCTGTTGCTGTGTCTCTTCTCCACAGTCACTCTGCTGCTGACAGTATAGAGGTCATCAGGACCTCTGACTGTCTCTGGAGGTCCAGCAGAGAGGAGCTTTCCCTCACCGTCCAGCCAAAGCACCTCAGGCTCTGGATACCAGCCACTAGACTCACACTGTAAAATCACTCCTCCTCTGTTTCTGTCAGTCCCTGCTAAACTGATGACAGGCAGGGGGATAGTATCTGATGCTGAGCAAAAGAGAAAAGTTTAAAAACAGCAGTGTCAGTGAACAAAAAAATATCGAATTAATAATCTCCCAAAAAATTAAGAACATAATTAAAATCTAATAATTAAAATCACCTTTACGTGTGTCAATATTTAAGACTTTTATGAGATCCACATTGGCATGATGATACAACTGTTAATCAAATAAATGTAATGTCTTGTATTATTCAGTTTCTTAAATAGTAGGGAGTGATTTCCGACTGATTAATTGGACAAAATATTTATTTTTCCGTGCCAAAAGTTAATGTATCTGTTCTGGCGCCATTGTAAACTTTCCTTTCCCGACATCAAAGTAAGTTGTTCCCACCAAAATCCTTTATAGGATACATAGCCTTTACCAGTGTGCACTATGACCACATACTGTATATCACTACTTACCAACAACAAGCTTAACGGAAGATTTTTTATGGAGAAGTGGGATGTCACATTCATATGTTCCCTGATCGGAGGGTTCCACTTTGGAGAGTTTCAGTGAAATGTTTCCTTGTTTAAGTTCGTCATTGAAGAGTGAAGTTCTTCCTTTGTAGGACGGATTTCTGACATTTTCCAGGTCTTGACGAGAACGGCGCACATTGACAAATCTTGGGCTCATATCAGATCTCTTCCACTCCAATGTCTCTGTAGTAACATCGAACGCAGGTTTCAGGTGGCATGGCAAAACTATGTCATCGCCAACCCTTGCTACTACTGACCGAGTTGGACCAATCATCTGAGACTGACCTAGACAGAAAGAGATCTTTATATCAATTCCTGCACTATAAAGCACCCATCAAATAAAAAAGGAATATTTGTTCTTATTTGAACAGTAAATTATAAGTTTAGTAAGAGTCATTTCAATTTCAAAATAAGTAGGATAAAAATGTGTCGTTAATTGCAATGATAATTTAATGAACACAGGCAGGCATCCAACCAGCTTTATCTCCAATATATCTTCATATATAATAAAATGTATTTATGAAGACAGGGTTGCTGCAACAGGACTACAACAGGATTCTTTATAGTATGTGATTTACCTCTACAAGGGCGTGTCAGGAGAAGATGGAAAACCAAAACACTGAGTGGAATTTGAAGGGACAGTTGGTCGGCCCCATGAAGCATCCTACATCTCTGAAAATGGAGCAACGGCATAGAGTATAAATAATTATTTAAAATTGTTATTTAGGTAAAATTTAGCCATGACTGAGCAGTCTTAAAGGAGCACTGCACCTGAGATACATATGATAAAAGAGCAAAAGCTAAAACCTAAAGCAGCAGTAATCGAGATGTCTTGAATTATCTATCTACTATGGGTCAAGGTCACGATAGTGTTAAACTACGAATGTCCTCTCTTTTGTGATTTAAAGATAAAATGTTAAACAAATCATGAGACGAAATGGTATGTAGCTTGATCTCTAGGCTTAATAATAACAATACGTAATCATCTACAGTATTTAAGTATGTATCTGTGTGCACATGTGAACCTATGTTAAGTTTGTTAGTTTTGTTTTAGCTATCTATGGATTCCATTTGTCTAATAATGGAAATACAACTAGCAGAGAATACCCATAATGTACTTGAGCAATATGAAATAATCGTATCTGTGGACTTTTGCTATATCCAAAATCAAATAGATTTCACCGTCACATATGTCTAAGGCTGCTCGGCTACATGTAGCATGTTCTTTGCATGGTGCAGGGACACTGTTCTACTTTCACTTACACAAAAGCTTTAAAACCAACTTTTTTAAAATATTTTTTATCTGTTATTAACTCAATCTAATCCTAATTGAGATATACAGACCAACATGCGATTTTGAAATACCACTACACATGTATAATTGATCAAAATTAAATCAAAAGACGACGTACCTGCTGCATGATGTGTGGTTCATGTCAAGAAACTGCAAAGATAGTCAGTAAATTATTGACTGAATTTATTGCTCTGCAGTTTGCAGCTTTAGATTTAGAACTTTTAACAAAGTTTTGAGATTGGTTCTGTTTTCCTAGACTCAGTTACACTTTGAGTATCTTTGTAAACAGCTGAACTTTGACCCAGTTATTATCTAGCTGATCACTAGTATGGCATATTACAGCTGCATTCAGATCCAAAGCCCTTAAGAAGGTCTATCAATACAATCGACACGGGGGGGGGGGGGGGTGGGGGAGGGCTGTTCCCAAGTGGCAACCCCAGACGAGCTGGCTGTGGCTCGCCCTGAGCCACTGCATTAGGATAGCCGTTTAACAAGCCTTGGTTGTGTATAAACACCCGACTATTTTTCAGCACGCACACACTATAGACAGGTAGCGGATGGTTAGTAGATATTAGCGGAATTTGACAAAAAGTGTTCAAGATTAGAATCACTGACTATGCCTTTAAGAGTGCAGTTGTTGGATTTGCTATTGTACTGCAGGGGGCAGAAAAGGAACTGTTTCTTTCATGTTCAAACTGTTTGGAAATTGAATCAAAACCTCAGATTTGCCAATATGTAATATTAATATTGACTGCAGTAACTTACAAGATATTCTTGCCTGCCTGTTGGACAGAGTAAAGCACAATCATTACATACCAAAAAGTCACGATCAAGCCCTCACATCAAAGTTATTAAGGTAAGCTCAATCATGAAGAAAGTTTCTGTCATTTTTACATGTTGCCGTAGATATTACCTTCTCTAGATCTATACGTACAGTACATAGCCACAGAGGTACAATCGTGTCATCAGTTGTGTCAACCGTTTTCAGAGCCTCTCTGCCTTTTCAGTGTGTTTTGGCTCAGACTAGTGTGTATTGTGTGTGTTTTTTACTGTTAAATGTTAGTATGGCCAAATCATCAAGGTCATGGTATATCTAGAGGTAATTAGTCATTAAAGCCATGTGGGGGCACCAAATTAGTTTTTAGTTTTTTTGGGGGCATTTTTATGCTTCATTAGACAGGTCAGAGAGACAGAAATGAGATGGGGCAGAGAGGGGAACGACATGCAGAGATCGACCACAGCCGGATTTGAACCCATGGTCTGCTGCTTCTGAGAACTGAACTTATATGGACGGGTGCTCTAACCAATACACCACAAGCTCTCCCCTCACCATAAATACTTTGTTGAACCCACAGTGAGTCTAGCCCCAGCTTTTGCATCAGTGTTTAGAAAAAATTTTGAACAGGAAGAGGAAGTTTTTATCTACTTTAGAATTTGGCTGTAATTTAGTCTAATGCTCAGAAAGCAACAAGACACCATGGAGGCTACAGCTCTCTGCCTCAGAACATGTGAGTACTGAGTTGCAGGTTTCTTCTTTTTAACTTCTAAATATATATGTGAATTAGTCAATAGTTGATGAAGAGTTTGTTTCCTTTGTTTTTTCCAGTGACACTTGTACTCATTCTGCCGGGTGCACATGTTCAGAACAGAGGCAAGTTAGATTTTTTTCCAGATCATACTATTCTTAATGTTCACATCAAATTTACTACATACGTTAAACTATATGATGTTATATATCATTGTATAAGAAAAATGTTTACGTGCAAAATAATCAAGGTTCCACTTGGCTTGACTGTTTCTAATTAATTCCACATTTAAAGTGTGCACTGCCAGAGAGTCCAAATTCTAACCATATCTGTCAGAATGTGCAGATACACTGATTGTGGTCTTGTGCTTTTATGATCTATTTGTGTAGATTATCTTTTATTTCTTATTATTCTCTGTCCTTCCTTCTCAGATGCAGCCATCCATGTTGTTTCAAACAGACTGCAAGTGTTTGAATTACAGTCCGTCTCGTTTCACTGTGAGGGTCTTGATGGCTCCACTCAGCTGAAAGGGATCAGAAATACAGTGGAGTTCATTTCAGTGTGCAAAGAGAGGACGCCTGTACTATATTTCACTGTTGAGCGAGCTTATCCTGTAGACAGTGGAGAATACTGGTGTGAGACTAAGGACGGAGAGAGAAGCAACAGGGTCACAATCAGCATCACAGGTATGTATAAGGCCAACTGCACCATATTTTATATGGAACAATATTAGCTTTATTTATTGTTTGATTGTCGATTAATCCAATGAACCCTTAATTCTAAAAACATTTGAATATCCTGCCTGTTTTTATTTATATGGCAGATTTCACAAGTTTATGTTTCTATAACAAGATCATGCTTGAAATCCATTTGGTTGGTCCGATTTGGTGAGAAAGAGCTAAAGGAATATATTGCACTAAGGCGATGAAAACTGTATTTTGTAAAATTTCCGAAAAAAATTAAAAGCTGTAAAACCTTTGTTTTTCAGCTGGTTCTGTGATCCTGGAGAGTCCTGTCCTTCCAGTGATGGAGGGCAACGATGTGACAATGAGCTGCAGAAACAAGACAACTTCCTCCAACCTCAAAGCTGATTTCTACAAAGATGGCGTCCTCATCGTAAGCAGTTCTACAGGAGAAATGACCATCCACAGTGTTTCTAAATCTGATGAAGGATTCTACAAGTGCATTATCTCTGGAGTTGGAGAATCACCACAGAGCTGGTTTGCTGTAAGAGGTAAAAGACTAAACATTGTAAAAAGGTTGTTCTAAATGCAAAGAACAACACCGATTTCTGTTTCTAAAATAAACATTTTCTTCATCAATACATTTACGGTTGGCGGGTGGGGTATGTACTGGAGAGCTAAGTAAAGAGTTTAGACTTGATCGTTAGCCAGTGCAGGTGAATGAAGGCGGGATGATGTGCTGCCAGGGATTGGTGCAGTTTTCGGATGCTGGAGGCAAGGTTCTTTACATACTCGAGACTGTTCAGGGCATTACTACGTACCCCGAACAAGACTCCATTACAGTAATCCAGGCAGGGGGTTGAAAGCATGGATAAGAGTCTCTGCTAATGGGTCGGGGAATGAGGGATGGAGCTTGGAGATGTTTTTGAGATAGAAGATGTATTTGGTTTTGGATTTAATTTGGGAGTTGAAGAAGAGAG
This sequence comes from Hyperoplus immaculatus, assembly GCA_949357725.1. NCBI lineage: Eukaryota > Metazoa > Chordata > Actinopteri > Uranoscopiformes > Ammodytidae > Hyperoplus > Hyperoplus immaculatus. The sequence goes on from OX442371.1 coordinate 531,054, forward strand.
TCCAAAATGACACCCAGGTTGCAAGACCTCAGGGGATAGGCAGATGGAAAAATTAAATAATATTTCTAATCTATTTTATCTCACAATAACAGCAATATACTACTTCCTGCAGGCCGATATTGTCAAAATACTGCTTAAGAAGGGGTAGTCACAAGTGATCCTATTCTTGGTTCCCTGAAAAAGGCCTTTTGGAGATCTTTGAAATTGAAATAAATTTCACATTTTTGTAACCTAAACTTTTTCCTCAACCTCTGGAAAATGTACTTCTTCTCTTTGTTCTATTTCAGCTCATTCACTGGACTTTAACTGCTTGAATTTCAAAATAACTTAACGAATGGGGCTGTTTTTGACCAATAGCATACTTCCTCTTGTCTTTGCAGTTCTTCACAGAGAGACCTGTCCATCTTTAGACCGCTCCGTTCTCATCATCCTCCACTTGAGGACGGTTTTCACCATCGTTCTGGTTTCTCTGCAGCTGCTGCTGCTTGGACTGCTTCACCGTGGGAAACTCAGAGTCACATAAAAATATCTGAAACTCACATTTATATAAAAAAGTAGATTTTAGTTGTTAAGATAAGGACGCAGAAAACAACCCACAGTCTGGGAAAACTGTCTGATCAGAGAAAATACTCTTCAAAAGGCACAAATATATTTTTACATTTTATTTTAATCTATTTTTACTTTTACTTTTGTCCAAGTTTGGATGTAAAGAGTCAAACCTGTGTCACATGTTCATGCGGCTGTAAGACATTTTCTCACACAGAGAAAAGGTTAGAAACCACAACAGCAATGACCGATGAAGGAACTATTTATATTAAGGCCAGATGACACTTTCTCAGTATATGTTATTTTGTGTTTAATTTCGGACTCCACAGATATCAGTTATAATTTGAGCTTCTCACACACAGACCACATTCAACATTTTCAAGCACTAACATTTGAAATGTACAAATTATTCTATTTACACAGAACAATATGTGTATTATTTATATAGCTATTCAGGACAATTAAAAAAAAAAACATTTATTATTAGCTCTCTCTTGACACAAACACATAACAGAGGAAAAATGTACAATATATATTCGACTTCACAAAAAACTATCTCTAGTTGTAGGTCTGATGAGTATATCTGCAGTAGAAACATGACAACCATCCAAGTTACATTTGTGTTAATGCTTGACAAAGAAATACAAACCAGATTACAGCATTACATTCATTACACATAAAGTTAAATTACTGCATGCGTGATATTACATTTTTTCAGATGCACCTGTACATATATATTCCTATAATGTTGTTGTGGTTTCTACAAAGGAGGAGTGAGGCGTGTCGTGCTTGATGTTAAAAGTTTTGTGTTTTCAAGTTTGGCGGATTAAAGTACAATTTAATATTTCAGCACTCATCAATGGCATTATGGACAGCAAATTATTTCTTGATTTTTTTAATTAATTTTTTTTAATGGAGAGTGATGTGAACTTTCTTTCCAGTGTAGCTGAATTCTTTGTTCCAATCCAGTATCCGTTTAGGTGCTGATACAGCCATAGCCTAAATCGCTTATCGAATAACGGACTTATATCACCGATCCATATTTGAAAGACTAATTAGGCTAATTCAGGGTCTTTTAACCCCATGTTTTGCAAGAAAAATGGTATCGGAATCAGTATCAGTATAGGCAAATATCCAAATTAAAGTATCTTAAACGGAAGCGAACTGGAAAAATATGTGAATGGATCGGTTCAATTAAACAATTTTGTTTCATTTAAAATGTGTCACACAACAATATTCTGTCCTATTATCATCTATTAAGGTCCTAATGATTAGACGCTTGACGATCCATGGCTGCTCCTGGGATCATGGCTACTATGATCCATTGCTGCTCCTGGGACATCAGTTGTGACACTGTAAGAAATATCAGGTCATTATTTTTATTTTCTCCCTAATTCAGGTATCATTACCAACACAACCTACAGCAACCAAACTCTGCAGAGAGGTTTCAAGCTGCATATACTAGTAAGGCCACAAAAACAAAATCCTCAGATCACATGTTGGGACAAAAATTAAGACCTTACATTTTTGTCCAAAATGTAGTTTTTAATGTAGAGACATTTGTTATGTTTGAACTAAGCCACTGATTAAGTATATAATAGAATTTTGAAACATTATTCTGTTACTGGGGAATAAAAGGGAACTGATTCATTTAAAATATTCATACGGACATTGGTTTAAGGCTCATTTTGTTAAAATGTTCCCACATTGTTTTAGTTTATCCACAATTTATGAATGATTTTTATCTACCAGAGGAAAACATTTGAAGTAAACAACCTCGTTGTAAACATTAGATAATTATCAATTGACTGTGCTTATCTGTAAGAATGCAGATATGAATGGTAAATGGACTTGTTTAGCGCTATGTCTCCGTTGTTCACAGACCCAAAGCACTTTTACATTGTTTTTTTGTACACATTCACCCAGTCACACACACATTCATACACCGATAGCAGCAGCTACCACGCAGGGTAGGCTTAGCACTAGAGTGCTAAGCTAACTAAGCTAACTATTGGGAGCAATTCGGGGTTCAATGTCTTGCCCAGGGACACTTCGACATGTGGCAGGGAGACGGGGGATCGAACCTCCGACCCTGCACACCAGAGGCAAGCTCCCTACCCACTTCGCCACTGCCGCCCATAAAAAAAAAGAGCACAGTTCTTCATAATAATTTCAATAGTTTTGTGGGTGTCGAGACCAAATCAGTGTCGAATTGAGAAAATACAGAGAGGAGGAGTTGGTTCAGCATGTCAGTCTTCAGAATTCAGAACAAAACTAATGATTAGATTAACCTAATTTTATTGGACTAAAACTGATCATTCAGGGACACCAGTTCTTGCATTCAACTGAAGTATTCTAGTTAGTAACTATGAGCACCTGTTGATATCGCTCTTAGTCCCCTTTGAGCTTCTTTCGTTTCCTGTTTCTCCTGCTGGAGCTGCCTGACGGTTTCCATCCTGCTGTTAGAGAACAGAGATATATGGAGAAAGACGAGATATTTTACAACACAGTCATTTTCAGGTAGAAACCAAACTCCACTTACAGCTCTGATTCATTCAGCATTTGTGTTTAAGTACAAGAGAGAGAGAGGACATATCCTGCAGAGAATTTCAATTCTGTTTTAATTTTGTGTTTTGGTACGGAAAAGGGCTTGATTCATTCTGGCCACATGAATGTGACACAATGTAAACATTCATCTTCCTAAATTTTTTTTGCTTAAGATATAGTATGTGTCTCACTGTTGTTGTGTAGTTTATCATGGATAATAATTTTTTTCATTTAGTTTTCTCAATATATGTAATATGCAAATGAGCAAATAAATAATTCAGATGCTTTGTGAATAAAATAAAAGGTACAGAAATCTTCTTAAAAAATATTCACAGTAAATATTAATTTGTCAAATTTTCTTTAGATGTGTTACACCAGTGCTTCTCAAATGGTGGGGCGCCGTGAGTTGTCAGGGGGGCACGGGCTGCCTTGAATTCCAACTGACCAAAAAAAAAAAAAAATTTAAATGATCACATCACAGAAGGCCTATTGGCCTATAATAATAAAAAAAACACCACCTTAACTATGTTTACAGTTTAAAAATGTTTTGAATGAAATGCAAACCTCAGTGAATCATTTGCTCTTGTTTCTCTGTTCTGAGATTCACACAGACTGAGCAGTCTTGTTTAAATGTTACAAATTGAGCTAATAAACAGAACTTTTAATTTTTTTGCTGCAGAAGTTATCTCAGCTAATTTGTTATCCAATTCGATAATAAGGTGATTGTATGCAGAATGCTCGTGCCAGAAACTCATACAGTGGTTTTGTACAGATAAATAAATAAATATTAGCAGGTTCTCAACAGTATTTCAATTTACGGGGGGCGCGAAAAAATGTCTGTCCCCTAGGGGGGGCATGACAGAAAATAATTGAGAACCACTGTGTTACACTGTTGGTTGTTGGTAGTTTATTAAGTTAATACATTTTTTCGTAGTTAATTGCATATATTTAATATGTAAAAATGTAAAGAAACAATCAAGAGGGTTTGAGAAGGAAATAAACAAGGAGAAAGAAGTGAGACATGTAGGTAAAAAGTTGAACCTGTGTGATCTTTTCCTCCAATGTTTTTTAGGTGCTCAACAACAATTCTCAAATAATACTTTATGCGTTCTCAAAATATTTTCGGAAATTCAGAAAAGTGATGATAATCAAGTAAACCTATTTTTTTCTGGGTCTGAGGTAAACATTTTTTTTTACATAATACAGTCTATTTACAATTGCAATTATGCCACATAGACTTTCTATTTCTTAAAGAATCTTCATGGATTATCTCTGCGTTTTGGTGTGGAAAAGGACAGAAGTCATTCTGGTCTCAGTCTATTATGAAACCCAACATATAGGACATGCATTGTAAACATTCAGCTGCTATCCCATTTTCTTTAGATGTAAGATGCGTTTCACTATTTGTTACTGTGTAGTTTGTCATCGTAGTGTATTTCACGCAGTAAAAATAAAAATTAACAATCAATCTTTTTTAATATGATACACAAAAAGTGAGGAATTTAAAAAAAGTTTTCCTTTCAGAAAGATTAAGATGAAGATATCAACCTTTTTGTTCTTGGTCTCCAGCTCATCTTTCAGGCTCTGCATCTCTCCATTCAGCTGCTGCAGCTCAGTTTCTTTCATTCCAATCTGCACAGAGAGAAATGGTAAATGGTAAATGGACTCCACTTATAGGCACTTTTCCCTGGTTTTTCACAGACCCAAAGCGCTTTACATTGTTTTGTACACATTCACCCAATCACACACACATTCATACACCGATAGCAGCAGCTACCACGCAGGGTTCAAGCTAACTATCGGGAGCAATTCGGGGTTTAATGTCTTGCCCAAGGACACTTCGACGTGGCGGGGAGGCAGGGAATCGAACCACCGACCCTGATCCAGTGGCCGACCGCCCTACCCGCTTCGCCACAGCCGCCCAAGAAGGTTAGGAGACATTAAGGGGCTTGTTAATTATAAACATTTATGAACTTTACACTAAACGAAAAATTACAAAATGTCACTTGTGTTTATGTCAACCAATTTGTAAAATATTGTCTGATTACAGAAATACAATAATGATCAAATAAACCTCATTTTTCTGGGACCGTATCTTATGCTCCAGTTCTTTCACTTCACTCTGAGCGTTCTCCTTTTCCAGTTTCTCCTTCTCAATGAGCAGCCTGTTGGTTTCAGCTTCCTGTTAAGGGAGCATGGAGAAAGACAAGATGAGAGATTATACAACACAGTCATTCCTCAGTTAAAAAGGTAATTCTACATAACACATTTACACCTCTGATTATCCTACAGAGACTTTCTATTTCTTAAAGCATTGTTTTTGGATTATCTTGTTTTTTTGTGAAAAAGGACTCGAGGCATTCTGATCTCAGTTTGAACTTGGATTCGACTCAAAATATAATCTTGACTCCACAACTTTTTTTTACATGAATGTGACACATTGTAAACATAAACTGTCTTAAATTTCTTTAGATTTGTTTCATTGTTGGTTGTTCCGTAGTTCATGATGAAATATATGTTGTTTGTGTAGTTGATTTCATATATTCAATATGTAAAAATGGAAATAAACAATCAGAGTCCTTGAGAAAGAAAGAACAAAAAATGAAAACAGTGAAAAGGAGTGAGACATGGAGGTAAAAAGATGAACCTGTTTGATCTTTTCCCACAGCTCCTGCTTCAACTTCGCCTCTTTTTCCTCAAACTCCTCCTTCTGCTTCTTTAACTGAGAGGAAGGACAGAGATGAACAGACAGTTTATTGAATCAAGTACATTTACATGAAATAAAAACTGTCTGGCTCAGCTTTAAATCAAAAGGTTTACTCTTAGCAGATTTGGATGGTGATTGTTTTCTCCTCTGCATCACATTTTTGTAACAATCACTGTGTTACTGTAAATAACATGAATTACTGAATGTCTGGAAAATAGGATTAAAATGTGTGATTTAACTTCAACGTTTAAACTAGACTGATCAGGGGCCGGTTTCCCAAAGCCTTCGTAGAGCCTTCTTAACGCTACGTCATTCGTAACCCCTACGTAGAGTTCCTACTTAACATTTCGCCTGTTTCCCGAAACGTTCTTTGCTACGAATCCCTTTCGTACGTCATACGTTGGTAAGGTTGGTCTGGAGCGCCCGCAGAGCCTTCTTAGCTCTACCGTAGGGATGTTTCAGCTCTCATTTGTGTCATTTAACTAATAAATCTGACTGTATTTCATATCAAACGGACACAGCGATGACTGTATTAAATAACAAACTGTTAAAAACGATAACTATAGCGTACATATCACATTTAAAGTAAGCTATATATGTTAGCAGAATACCATTCACTCTGATTCACAAAGTGTTCAAACTATAAGTAGCCTACATAGTCATCTAACTGACTTGACAATCAGCATTAACTGATTGGATGCGATGTCCGTCAATATGAAAATAGGCTACTTTATACGTGATACACTACAGCCTACAGTCGGATCGTTTTTATCAGTTTGATATTTAATACAGTCATCGCTGTGTCCCTTTGATATGAAATACAGTCAGATTTATAAGTTTAATGACAAGTGAAGTCCCTGCGATCGCTGTGGCATCGCCAGAGATAGGCTTGGCTACTACAGACCCCCACATTTCCTTCCGTAAGCACCATGCGTAAAACGGACACGAGTGACATCCCTGTTGCGCATGGAACTGCCACAAGTCATTCATGAAGAAAATAATTGCTGGAAACAATCTTAATCTCCTCCGCTGTTTCTATATTTTTCA